>JARQZK010003622.1:345000-612500 GCA_030704885.1 Cynegetis impunctata
TATCAATAAAACCAGAAGGAATCAAATATTAGCTTAACTTATTACGACAAAGCTTCCAACAAATTACAATTCTTTTTCTGTAATCTAGACTTCAATTTAGCATTCACAACAAGAAATAGTGTAAGAAAATGCTAAAAAAACAACAAGTCAAAAATAGATAAGCTTAGTAAATCGGGAGTTTATAAACTCAAATGCGGAAATTGCGATAATATATACGTAGGTCGGACACAGAAATTTCAAAAAAAGGATTACTGAACACAGGCGAAGTTACATAAATCTTAAGGAAGATTCAATATATGCTAGACATTTAATAAGAGATAAACATGACTTCAATTCTACATCTTGGAACAAAAGGTTCAAAATTAAATCTTATGGAAACTTTAGAAATTAATAGGCATAAAAATTCCCAGAAGTTACTTAACCAATTGGATGTGAACAGCTCCCCAATTATTAACCTTTTCAATGAGTAAAGTTAGTTTGTTCATAGAATCCCAGAATGGACTTCAGAAATTTATAACTGTACTTTGCAAACCTTGTATTAGATATTTTAGTTAGAAATTCGCACCTGAAGAAGCTGTAGTCAGCGAAACGCGCTGTGCAACTGTTGGTGTTTTATTATATGTGAAAATCGTTAAAAGTGTTAAATCTCCTTTTGTTGTTGTGAATTCAATCTTTTTGGAATCACCAGAGTAAGATTGTTCTTCGAAAAACGTTGTTGAATAACTCTCGAATTATTCTACGTTACTATCGTGGTAATTAATGTTGAGAACTAATACTTTACATAGTTTAATCATCTTATACTCAAATATCGTTCGCATATTTCAGCAATGGATCTGAATGTCACAGTCGACTCTTACTATGGGTGTATTCGCGTTGGGTGCTTACACGCTTTAAGCGCTCACGCTTAGAAGCACAGATTATTGGCGTTCGTGTTGGCCTACTAGCGCTTAGAGACGCTCACGCTTTGGCTTTGAGCATTAAAGGTGAATGTCAGATCTTCTTTTTACGCTTAGGTAGTAAAAAGCCCGATAGTTCACGCAAATATTATGCTTTAACATTTCCCTACAAATTTATTAATTATCGACAACAAAAGTTAGGTTAGCTTACGCTTAGTGTTAAGCGTTTGTGAGCGCGAGTCGACCACAGAGAACGAAGCTTATAAGCGCTTAAAGCGTGTAAGCGCTCAACGCGAATGCACCCTATATGAACGATAGGTATATCATATACAAATTTATGATTTGCCTCCCATTCGAGATAACCAAATGTGGTGTATAGATTTTCAATACCGCTTAGAAGATTTACGACATTCACGGAATTACAGAACCCATACATTTATTAAATCAAAAATTCAATACCGTTTAATCGAAATTTACTCAAGAACACTCCGTTAAACTTATAGAATGAAAATATTGATTAACTTATCTTATGGTATACTATGGTTTCTACTATATACGAATTTATAATTTTGGAACGAAGTTCCTTACGGCAGGCTGGAGGAGATAGGGATTTTGCTGCACGACCAAACTTAAAAGAATGTGAGACTAAAACCATAAGCAAAACATATAACGGAAGTGCAACGCGCATGAGTCATCCTTTCTTTATCTTTCTCCTTCTGCCACGACATATACATGAAATTCTTGTATAAGCACGTGATGCATACTCTCATTATAAATTAATTTTACTCGTAAATAAACACATTTATCTTCGTATAGTTTGTAAATCTTCAGTACGATATTGAATTACAGTAGCAATGGCAAGTGAACCTAGCAAGTGACTTGAATGAAATTGACAGTGATAATAGTAGAAAATAAATTGGCGAAACAAAATTAAATACGTAAGTATTAGTTTGCAAAATATAAGTTAATGTACATGGTTAATATTGTTTAAAGAACTTACATGTGTACATAATATGTATTCTTCACTCTCAATACATTATTTATCTAATTTTTATTATTATATTATTAATAATTATATTATAATGTCGAATCCGAAGGAACTTCGTTCCTACCTGGTGTCCCATGACACCACATCTTTTTTTTATACTTACTAATTATTAGAGCAACATAAGCAATTTCAATGAATATAATAGAGAAATTTATAATTATCACTTTGATATCTTGGTATTCAGAATTATCCAAATAATGCGACCCACTGTCTACTGCTCTTAATCTAACATCTATTGATGATAGCTTTCAATCTCCCTAATCGCAATGGTCTCAAAAAAACTGTTGACGGCGGTGCCATCAGAGAATTATTTCACTTTTCATAATATCCACTTTACAGATTCAATAAATTAATATAAAATAGGTAATAAAAACGAAGAAAATTCAAAAATAGTTATTAATACACTTGAACGATTTCAGTAATGCATTCAATCAAAAGACATTTCATATAAATTAAGCTTACAAAATAACTAAGAGAAAACAACTTCCACTATAGTTTTCGTGATCTTATTAACCAAATTAATGATAATGATTAATGACTTCATAAAAAACCGGTTAATTTATATACCCTTTGCTTGATTAGGGTTGAATATTCGTTGTGTTATGAAATTTTAATTGATTCCTTTTTTGATTTAATCTATCTATTTCTCAGTCACATCTTAGAGGACAAATTTTTCCTTGAACACGTGGGAGGTCAAGAGAATATTATTACCAGTCTACAAAAAAAACATTTCAGAAGAATATCCCTATTTTCGAGGCTAGACGATTCTACATAGAATATTGAGCTTATCTCAATGGAACTGACAAGACAACAAGAAAATTATAGAGGAACTTACAAATAAGAAATAATTTTATTTTAATTAAAATCTACTTCTCTATGTATACATTGTATTCCAAATTACACTATCATTCATATAAGTATTCTATTACTCACGTATACCCAGACTACATTCATATTTTAAGATAATTAGTAAATGCCTCATATTTGTTCAATTTTTAATACTGAGAAAAATTTATTATCTTCATTGTTGAAATGATTCACTTTTATGGATAAACCAATTATCCTAAACACAATTTTTTTTAAGTTCACTTTGGTTAATTATTTTATTGAAATTATCGATTTCTCACTTCCATTTTCACCTCAATGATTGTAAGCATTATGAAACACTATCCGCGTCAGTGTTGTCAATTTGGCATTTTTATGGCTAAATTTTGGCATATTTCTTTGATGCTTAGCATGTTTTTAAACGATTTGGCATGTTAGCATATTTTTCAGCATTTTTTCATCCAGTAAATCTGTAAGTGAATCAATTTATTCTCTATCTAATTCGAAAAATACTTATTCTGGGGTCGCATAATCTTTTTACCTAGCTACCGCCGTTGCTTCTGTCTATGATTTTGTCTATGTTCGAATGGGACTTTACTGACAGCGTTGCCGCTTGTAACATAATTATCGAATTATAACACAATTTTTCATTTGAACATTTGAAAATATTTTTAAACTAGAGATTGTTTTCATTCAAGTTCACAAATCCATACCATGAATTTTATTAAATTGGATTTTCCCGCGGCCATCCGGTCATCAAAGAACCTTTCATCTTTTATGATTACGGAATTTCCAACATATGGGATAAGGAGGAATAGGAATATATATATATATATATATATATATATATATATATATATATATATATATATATAAATCTCTTGAAAATTATTAGCAATAAACAGGCTTGTTGAATCTTAAAAACTCGATTTTATTAAAAAGTGACGTTTTCGCCACGACATTCGTGGCTTTATCAAAACTTTTTTTTTTTTTTATGAAAAGTTTTGATTAAAGCACGAATGTCGTGGCGAAACGTCAACTTTTTATAAATCGAGTTTTTTAGATTCACAAGCCTGTTATTGCTAATAATTTTCAAGAGATTAGAAATATTCACAAGCAACAACAATTCGAATAAATATATAAATATATATATATATATATATATATATATATATATATATATATATATATATATATATATATATATATATATATATATATATATATATATATATATATATATATATATATATATATATATATATATATATATAATATCATTATATAACAATCAAATCATGAAAAACATACTAGTCGACCATGGTCAATTTCATACATTACATAAAGTGAACAAGGAAAATTCTTTAATAATTTAAAAAATTATCAAACAACTTTCCAAGGAAGCTGGTTATACGTATAATTCACCGTTCGATTGTGAATGCAGATTTTGCGTTGCTGAATACGTATAACCAGCTTCCTTGGAAAGTTGTTTGATAATTTTTTAAATTATTAAAGAATTTTCCTTGTTCACTTTATGTAATATATCATTATATACCTACTGGAAAGGGCGGAAATATTTCTACTTTGGACTTTTATTGCCATCTGTAGTATATCTTGCATTCTTTCTATGTCAGCTATCAGTTTTAATTTAATTATTATGAGTAAAGCAGCTATTGTGTATATTTTCGAAGTGTTTTTAGTTGTCCGGTTGTAACATAATAATTTTTTCATGAATTAAATTAATTTCTTTCTGAATGTGTTTTCTTTTATGTGTGTAACTAATTATTTATTGTGAAAGGCTTTTTTGCATTGTTAGTCTTAGTTGTTTGTGAATTTTTGTGTACCTAGTGTTCATACAAAATGCCCCCCAAGTATAATCAAAATTATTGAACAGAATGGAACTGCATGCACGTTATCAGCTGTACCCATATCTACACCAGTGAATGAAAGCTTATTAATTGACGAGGGTATTGATATTTTGTTTAATTAAAATGAGAAAATATCCTTCTGGCATTTTATTTAGCATTTTTTATGTAATCTTCGAAATTATTGGCATTTATTTGGCATATTTTTCAAAATATTTAGCATTAAACTTAGCTATTTTGTTTAATTAAAATGAAAAAATATCCTTTTGGCATTTTATTTAGCATTTTTTATGTAATCTTCGAAATGTTTGGCATTTATTTGGCATATTTTTCAAAATATTTAGCATTAAACTTAGCAAGTGAGTTGGCAACACTGATCCGCGTATATAGCTACAGTTCCACCGGAGGAACATTTTTGTTATTGTTGCGTGTTTCCGAAAATGTTCCTAAATGTTCCTTGAAATTTCTTTATGTTTCGGCAACAAATGTTGACTTCCTACTTGTGGCCGGTTTCCATTTTGAGCGGTAAACTTCAAAAGTAAATAGGAAACATGTGTAAACAAATCCGCGTTGCTATCCCAGTTGAAACGTATCGAGAACGCAACTAGTAAACATTCGTGTCGCAGATTTTCAGTGTGCAGTGATGTACGAAAACGAATAAATATATAGCTACGTTTCCGCCGCAGGAACATTGAGGAACATTTTTGTTGCTGTTGCTTGCTTCCGTAAATGTTCCAAAATGTTCCTTAAATTTTTTTTATGTTTCGGCAACAAATTTTGATTGTTTCTACTAATCAATATGCAACTATTGACAATATGCAACTATTGACAACTTTACCAGTGAAAACAGGTTTGGTCTAGTCGAGCATCTTTACTGTACGATATCGCGTCAGCGGATGTACTCACTGAGACTTTCATATATAGCACTGAGACTTCCATAAATGGCATCACATACTTCAGGGACAAAATTGGAAGTTGCCGTTTTGGATACTCTGAACAAATGCATCAGACTTCTATAATTATTTCCTGTAGCAAACAAAGTCAAAGTAACTTCTAGTTTTACTCGCGGTGATATTGCATCTCAAATTTGCGTGACACATTTTTGAATATTTGGAGTGATCATCTCAAGTAGAGCCTCAAACTTTTCCGGACTCATTGTAAAACATAATTTATATTTTTGTGTGTCCTCTTCAGCTAGTTCTCTCAAAAGAAGTGCAGGCGCTCCATGCGTATGCCTTCTTCTGATCCAATTTCTCGTCCATATTTTCGTTATTCTATTTTCCTCCTACTCAATAGCGACGATCACTTCCCTCAGCGAAATGTCAGAAATATTTATCAAACACTTCCTCACAGCACGACGACGACGGCTGATTTTCCTTGTTGCGTTTTCAACCTTAAACTGTACTCCACTCTACCACTCTACCATAATTTTTAATTTGCCTGTGAACGGCTACTCCTTCTAAATCCGGTCAAGTAGAGTAAGCATGCTGACTAGCATGCTTGTTACTCTAGCGCTAACTCTACTAATGAAAACGAGCCTTTAGGATTGATTACCACATAATCGATATCTAAAAATAAATATCTATTTTTGGACCACTCATAACTCAATCTCGAATGAGGACACTTGAATACCGAATGAACGCCAAGCTCAACTCATAAAACTCATTTAAAAAATTACGAACTTACTACTGCCGGTATCAATAATACATCTGTGTAATGCACTCGACCACTATTAAATATCGTCTGGAGGGGACGTCCCTCAGTTACTGTCTCATTTGAGATCCGTCAGAAAAGAATAATATTAACCGGCCAAGTGCGAGTCGGACTCGCGCACAAAGAGTTCCGTACCATTGACTGTATCCCCTTTAAATATTTATTTTATTTTAATTTCATTATTCATTATCAAATTAAAAATACAACCGAGTATTTTGTGAATATTTCTAGTGCCTACCTGTTGCTGTTATTAATATGGGCAAAGGTAAATTGAGTCCCGTCTACCTGAATTAAGAAGGGTCAAAAAATTTAGATGGTCCAATTGAGTCCCGGGTCACTTAAATCTTTCTAATCCTTCTAATCCTCCTGATATGCATATTTCGGGAATTCCTAATTACTTTTTAAATCTCTATACCAAATAATATTTTTATTACCTATGAACGAAGGATTTCATTGGTTAGACATCTATGGATATCATATATAAAAAGTTTTTTCTACAAAATGTTTAATAACAGTTTGTATAATTTGTACCTACCTATTCGGTGTTAGTAAGTTTGTCAAAATGAGTTCTGTGAGAGTTGTACTAAGTGAAAGAGGGAAACAACTGATTGTGTTGGATGGCTTCAAATATCGTTTCCATAAGATGTTAAAAAATAATGCCAAACGTTGGATTTGTTGTGCACAGACAAAAGAAAAATGCAAGGCATTTTTAAAAACTGAAGGTGCTGACAACATAGTAACAGAAATTATGGATAACCACAACCATACAGTAAACGAAGATTACCTAATCGCAAAATTTTAAGTAACTCTTTGAAGCGAAAGGCCATAGAAGATGTTAGTGAACGCCCGATGAAAATTATACATAAGGAGTTACGAAATGGCGATATTAATACCTTGACAACCGAGAATGTGAGATTGGTCAGAAAAAATATGTATAATGCTCGACGATCTGTTTTGCCTAAATTGCCAAAAAATATGGAAGAAACTCATGCAATATTAAAAACATTCCCAGTGAAAACCAATACAGGCGAAGAGTTCCTAATGGTAAACGATGTAGAGAATCAGATAATTATGTTTTCCTGCAAGACCAACCTAGAATTTTTAGCACATTTAGAAACTATTTATATAGATGGAACTTTTGAATACTGTCCGAAGTTCTTTCTGCAAATTTTCTCCATTCATGGTTTAAAAGACGACCATTACATACCATTGTTTTTTTTTATTGCCAAATAAAGGAAAAAATACATACACACTGGTACTGAAACATCTGATTGAAGAAATTGGCAATTGCTATAAAATACTTACTTTACGAAAAGTATTTGCTGATTTTGAAGAAGCAATTCATCAAAGTGTTACTAAGGTTTGGAGTGATGTTTCATTGAAGGGCTGCCGTTTTCATTTAGGACAGTCTTGGTAAGTACTTTTATTTGACATTAAATATTTTGCAAATCTTAGATGAATTAAATTTAAAAAAATTTTCAAGGTGGCGCAAAATTCAAGCACTAGGCTTATCATCCTTATACAAAGACAAAGACAGCGACGTGGGTAAATATTTAACGTACTGCTTTGCAATGCCATTTCTCAACCCAGAAGATGTAGGAGATTGTTTTGTTGAAGATTTATCTTCAGTACAACCACAGAATTCTAAAGTTGTGGAATTTGCGGACTATCTGGTCGATAATTATATTTCAGAATCGGCTAGGTTTCCACCAGAAATATGGGCGGAGAAGACGAGCAGTTTACAACGGACGACGAATGCATGCGAGAGCTTTCATGCAAGGTTTAATTCTTCATTTTCCACATATATTCCAATATTTAACAGTGTTAATAGATTTTCAAAGTGACACTAAAAATTAGAAGCATTCAAAAAATATAAAAAAAGTTTATTCTTCACACACTCTCAAAAATAAAAGTTTTCTAAATGAACAAATTTTAAAATTAAATTGTAACTCAATATCAAAATTTGAATTTCTTAAAATAGTAGGAGAAAAATTTAGAATAATTAAATAAACGAATATTTAGCATGTTATTAGGTATAGGTATATTATTGTAAATATTTGTAAATTGTATAAAATTATATGATATAATATGAATTTTAGTTTTAATATTCTACGAACAGATTACGAACCAATACTGTGCAAGCTCAGGTAGGCCCGGGACTCAATTTACCTAACTCCGGGACTCAGTTCAGCTATCATTAAGACGGATTATAAATTTTGGGACTCAATTAGGCATCTCCGATTAATATCGAGCAAAAAAGGGCAAAAAAATCGCGTTTATTGTATGGGAGCCCCCCTTAAATATTTATTTTATCTTCTTTTTAGTATTTGCTGTTATAGCGTCAACAGAAATACATAATTTGTGAAAATTTCAACTGTCTAGCTATCGCGGTTCTTGAGATACAGCCTGGTGAGAGACAGACGGACGGACAGCGAAGTCTTAGAATAGTTATATCCTCTTTTTACCCTTTGGGTACGCAACCTTGAAAAGGGAATTCAGATCCCAGAATTATTCAGGTATAGCAGATTCGTTTGGATATACCGGTAAAGTAAAAATGCTTCTGGCAGAGAAATAGTTTATTCGTGAATCATTCTCACTATTTCCAATTGCTGAATTCAAAATTCCCTATGAGAATTACCGATTAGCACTTGCTGTGGAGCTACAGTTACAAGCATTGTCGCGAGATAAGTTACAAACAAAAATAGCTGAAATAAAAGCTTCATTTTTCAAAAAATCAGATTATTCTTTTGAAGATAATAAATCATTAAGTCTCATAAGTCATTTAAAGGTTTTTATATCCTCAGCACTAATTAATATATAAAAGTTGTCCTTCGGTCAAACTAGAAAAAGTAATTTTTTTCCAATAACAACATTTTATGAAATTAAGATGGATTATACTATATTTATGAAGATAAAATATCAAATTACATTCTCATCGTGTGATGTGGCAAGTGTATGTATGGTATAATGTACAGTTCATTTGTTTACTGAATCTTTTTACAAAAAAGTGTATGTGTGCAATTCACACACGGCAGAATTTCAAGATTTCCTCTCTACAAATTTTAAAATTTAATTTTGGAGCGGGCCTATATGCTGCAGCCTATCGGTAAATCCGGTACTGTAAAGCTTTACCCGCACTTATCGGAAGCGTCGCGAACGGAAGCGTCGCGAGACGAAGCGTCATTTAGCTGATGTCCGCGCACTGGGCCAAAGCGTCGCGTCACTTCTTGAACGGCTCGGCGAGAATTTCATTAATTTCAGCATTTGAAAGAACCCAGTACGCTGTCTTGTGAGGTACGATGAGCAGTTCGTCAGAAGAGGATCTTCTTGTATTAAGTTTAATTGTCACTATGGGAGAATAAGAAAAAACAAGAAGAAAAACTTCCTAATATAAATCAAAATAGAGACACTTACGGTTAATTTCATCATTTCTTTAATGATCTTATACAAGATGAAGAATTTTCAAATATTTCTGTATAACTACAAACTGAAAAATAAGACAAGAATCAAGAAATATTTGAATCTTCTCGACGCCTGTCACCGCGCATTCAGGCGAAGCGTCAAGAGAAACGACTCCTAGTTGGTCCGAAGAGAATTCGCGCGTCGATTGACGCGCCTCTTCGGTTCGCGACGCCGTAGTGCGCGGGCTGCCATTGAAACTAATGTAAACTTCTCGGGCGAATTTTCTTCGCGACGCTTCCGATAAGTGCGCGTATACCTTAAATCACGAAGCGAAGAGAAGGAAATTTTCCTCAGTGTTATCTTATAGTCTGTTTTGTACAACATTAAATATTATTTAAGCAACCATCGACTCGTGCCTTTTGACGATGAAATTCACGTAACAAAACAAGTTACGCAAAATTTATATCATATTTTAAAAGGAAATGAACCACTCATGTCGAAAAGCTGAAGATCTCGTGACGTATCAATAAATATGACGACAACGAAATGAAAACTTAGCCGTTGCTGTAGTTTCAATGGACGTACTCTTTACTCTGAAGCTACAGTTTCACCGGAGGAACGTTTTGTTATTGAATGTTTCTCCTTGTTGCCAAGGGTAGAAACTTATGGCAACATACGTAAATTTCTTGTTTCCACTGAAGCAACTAAAATTGTCAATAGTTGCTTATTATTTAGTAGAAACAATCAGCATTTTAAAACAATGGTTAAAATTAACAATTTACACATTTATTATAAGAAATAACGCATGACGCACGTTTCGGTGGAACTTCACCTTCTTCAGATGCTAATGGCAAACTGAATGGCATCTGAAGAAGGTGAAGTTCCACCGAAACGTGCGTCATGCGTTATTTCTTATAATAAATGTGTAAATTGTTATTTTTAACCATTGTTTTAATATGTTTATTGATTTACACCAAGTATCGGCCCAATCAATCCAAAAAAAACAATCAGCATTTGTTGCCGAAACATAAAGAAATTTTAAGGAACATTTTGAAACATTTACGGAAACAAGCAACAGTAACAAAAATGTTCCTCCGGTGGAACGTAGCTATATATTTATTCGTTTTCGTACTTCACTGCACACTGAAAATCTGCGACACGAATGTTTACTAGTTGCGTTCTCGATGCGTTTCCACTGGGATAGCAACACGGATTTGTTTACACATGTTTCCTATTTTCTTTTGAAGTTTACCACTCAAAATGGAAACCGGCGACCAGTAGGAACAGTCGACATTTGTTGCCGAAAAATAAAGAAATTTTAAGGAACATTTACGGAAACACGCAACAGCAACAAGAATGTTCCTCCGGTGGAATCGTAGCTTGAAGGGTGACAAGAAGAAACAGTCAACATTTGTAGCCGAAACATAAAGAAATTTCAAGGAACATTTGGCAACATTTTCGTAAACACGCAACAGCAACAAAAATGTTCCACAATGTTCCTCCAGTGGAACTGTAGCTTTACAGATGATCGATAATCGAGCTCAGCTAAATCCCACTGCTCGTTCCTGGACAACTTCACTAATGATCAACAATCGTAATACGTATTTATGTATGCAAGGTCGCACCCACAATGTCAAATCGAATTCTCAGAGATGCGGTTTCCATAGCAAGTTATTATTATTAATTGAATTTGTTTTGATTATATTCGATTTCTGTCCACAATGCTATTGTCGTTTCACGCTATTTTAAGAATGATTTGTTGAAAAATTTGTCCTTTAATTGCCTATTGGCCATCCTGTACTAGTTTTTAGCATCCAATGAATAAAGATATTGCAGTTTCGATTTTGTCATTTTGGAGTCGCTGACCTGCTCAATGCTAATAATTTCATAGAGATATTTTAAACATTAATTTTAGTGTACTTTTTTGCAGTTAAAACTTCTTTATGTGTTAATTTTGGTAGCGGGAAATCTTATGGGTTCGCCCCCGACATTCTAAAGATCTGTAGCTATGATTATGACGTGTTGCGCTTACTATTATCTATTGAGGAAAATGTAAATAACTTGTAAACTAACAATAATATACCTAAATATATATACCTATAAATATATACATATATATATATATATATATATATATATACACACATATAAATATATATATATATATATATATATATATATATATATATATACATATATATATATATATATATATATATATATATATATATATAGATAAATATATACATACATATATATATATATATATATATATATATAGATATATATATATATATATATATATATATATATATATATATATATATGAATTGATGAGTACGCTACTCGATGAAAATCACTTGTTAACATGTTTGAGAAATGAAACTCTGAGTTTAACGATTTTCACATATAATAAAACAACAACAGTTGCACAACGCGTTTCACTGACACTACAGCTTCTTCAGGTGCGAATTTCAAACTAAAACTAAAATATCTAAAGCCGGCGCCAGACACAGCAACAATATTTGAACACTTATTTGAACAAATGTTTGAACACTTGTGAGGCACGGGTATTTGGGTATTTGTTCAAAGTTTGATCACTTATGTGAACTTTGCCAACTTTGCCATTCGGTATCGGTTTTTCGAGCGCACATCAAAGCGTTCAAAGTTCAAAGTTTGAGCGGGCGCCAGACACAGACAAATACTTGAACAAAGTCTTTGTTCAAGTATTTGTCTGTGTCTGGCGCCGGCTTAATGCAAGGTTTGCAAAGTACAATTACAAATTTGGGAAAGCTATTCTGGGATTCTAAGAACAAACTACCTTCATTCATTGAAAAGGTTAAGAAGGGGGGAGCTGTTCACATCCAATTGGTTGTTTAGTAACCTCTGGGAATTTTTATGCCTATTAATTTCTAAAGTTTCCATAAGATTTAATTTTGGACCTTTTCTTTAACTGAGATGTAGAATTTCGAAATCCGAAATGTCTAGCATATATTGAATCTTCGTTAAGATTTATGTAATTTCGCCTGTGTTCAGTTACCTACATATGGGTGCATCAGAACAACAGTGGTTCAAGTCCAAAATTTTGATTTTCTGTTTTATTCTCGATTCAGTACCCCCAATACGGTTCCTTTTCAGAGCAACAAAGATCCAAGTCCACTCCTCAATAATTGCCTTTAAAATGCCACTAGATTGGTATTGCTGTGAATTAAAAATGAAAATGTTCAGAGCAAAGGTGATTCAAGTCCTATTTTTCCTGTCAGGACACGTATTGCTTCAATTAGTGGATGTGACTAAAAATTCAGTTAATTAACTGAAGATTCAAGTCATCAAATTCAATCGTGGACAAGCATTTTCTTCATTATTTAGAGAGATTGTCTCAAATGTTATGGACTTTTAGAGATTTTCTTAATGAAGAAGTGCGTTGTAAAGAAATTCACATCTTTAGCAGCGGTAAATCGTGAGCCTCTGTACATGCAACGACGAGCCATAACTTTAGTAAAGAAGAACGAAAAATAATAGCTTCTACCTTTTATACCACCTATTTCTCATAAATTTCATAAAAATCTTCCTGTTAAAGTTAATACAAGAACTATCTTCCAAGATGGTCAGGATTAGAGTAGGTAATCAGTTGTTGAGTGATGAAGAGTTCAACAACGAATACCAATTCGACAAATAGATTAGCTAGTTTTTTTAATATTCATGTTGAAATTGTTTTTTGATATAAATTTTATTTTACTTACTTGTTTCAGTCTAAAAACATCTGTGCAATCCTAATACACACAAATTCGAATTTGTGACTCTACAATTCAAATTTATTTTCTGTAAAATTGTAAAAGAATGTTTTCAGAGCAAGTAAAATAAATAACATAAAATCTTTTATCTAAATTCAGTTTTATTCTTGTGACTTGGATTAAACAATGCACGTTAATATGAATTCGTTCAGTGCAACACTGATCTAAGTCCATTTTATTTTCTTAATTGATTGATTAGTTAGGTGCTTTTGTATTTATCATCCATGAAGTATAAGAGAAATAAAATTTAATATATCACCAAAAAGAATCTAATGAATCCAATTTGAAATAAATAACAAGAAATTACCTATAAACACAAACGCAAATATCTTAATCAATCAAAACTTTGTAAAATGGACTTGGACCACTGTTGTTCTGATACACCCATATATTTTATCGCAATTTCCACATTTAAGTTTATAAACTCCTCAGCTTATCTATTTTTGACTTGTTGTTTTTTATGTATTTTCCTTGACTATTTCTTGTTCTGAATGCTAAATTGAAATCTAGATTAGAGAAAAAGGATTGAAATTTGTTGGAAGCTTTGTCGTAATAAGTTAAACTATTATATTTAATTTCTTCTGGTTCTGGTATACTTGTGAAATTGCCATTTTATGATTTTTCTTCCTTATTATTTTGTCTATTATGTTCGGTTCATACCCATTATTGACTGCTATCTGCTTAATTATATTAAGTTCTTTGTTGAAAATTTCAACAAAGACCAACTAAATCTTAAGATACAATAATCCTTAAGCGGAAAAATATCAAGATATTAATCATTTTCAAAGTCATAAAAATGATTAATATCTTGATATTTATCCCAGTTTGTCCAACCCCAGTGCTTTTATTTCTTTGAATTGAAAAATTAATTTATCATTATTGTAATCCTGTGCTAATTTTAATGAAATATTATCTCCTAACATAAGTAAAATACCACAATATTTTGGACGAATTCAAAAAAGGCACACTTGGAAGGTACATTACAAGCCACAATTTCAAGACGTTTTGTTTTACCCAGATATAGTGTATCCATAATTTTTCAAGCTATTATGAAAGGGGACACAGAATATACCGAAATCGGGAAGGCCAAGAAAAACAACGATTTGAACAAATAGAATCAAAAGAATTTCTCAAAAATATCCCTAGAATTATTGATGAAATTTCCGAAATAATGGTTAGTCCACGGACAGTTCAAAGAAGGTTGGTAGAAGCAAACTTATTTAGTAGACGACCGGCTGAAAAGTCGCCTATTTCGGCAAGAAACAGAGTGACTAGGCTTGAATTTGCACATCGACATTTGAATTGGACGGTAGACGGGTGGAAAAAAGTTTTATTCAGCGATGAAACGCGTTATAAAATTTTTAAATCTGATGATGGAATGAAGCGTGTAATACTGACACTCAACGCAAGGTTTAATCCCAAATACGTTACAACCTCAGTTGAACATGGTAAAGGCAGTGTTTTCCATGGGTTTGTTTCTCATGGAATGGGGTGGGTCCATAAAACTTCATTAATGCAAAATTTAATGATGCCTTACGCAGATTCAGAAATGCCTTTGCATTTTATATTCCAACAGGAATACGATTCAAAGCACTGTTCACGTATTGTTCAAGAAAATAAAGTTCTGGTTTTGCAGTGGCGGGCACAATCACTATTGTTGTGTAGATACTATCCAATAGTATCTTATATTAACGCTCCTGCGTATAAATTATGTCAGTATTTGAATAAGAAATTACCCACCTTAATTCAATTCAATCCGGCGTATAGCATTAAAAATTCTATTCAGTTAGTTAATCATCTTAAGAATATCAAAATTCCTTCAAATGCTAAATTAATTTCATTTGACGTTATCAACTTATTTCCTTCTACGCCAACTCAAGAAGTTAAAAATATTGTTAAGCGATATCTAGAGATGAACCCAAATTTAACAACTCAAGCAGTCAACGAAACAATGTCTGCCTTAAACTTATGTTTGAAACAGAGTTATTTCAAATTTAATAATATAATATACAAACAAGAAGACGGATTGCCCATGGGATCACCGTTATCGCCTTTGTTGAGTGAAATTTTCATGAATAACTTAGAAGAAAAAATTTTCAATACTGATAATAATTTAATTACTAACGTTTTATTATGGAGACGTTATGTGGATGATATTTTTTGTATTTGGACCGGTACAGATAGGCAGTTAGATAATTTCCTTAAATATATAAATACTTTCTACAACTCGATTCAATTTACAAAAGAAGTAGAAAACGAAAACGGTACCTTGAATTTCTTAGACGTTCAGATTGCTAGGAATTTGAATTCTCTTACTTTCAACATTTATAGAAAACCAACCTTCACAGATACTTTAATTCACAGCGACAGTAACCAACACATTAAAATAAAACTCAGTGCTTTTCATTCGTTCATACATAGGTTGTTCACGATTCCATTATCGGAAACAAATTTTCAAACTGAAGTTAATACAATTAAATTATTAGCCATCAATAACGGTTACAATGAAAGTCTTATCGAGAAGCTCATTGGGAAAAAACGAAGAAAGTATCTGTTGCATTCCATATACCCCACGCAAACTATTAATGAAGAACAAAAATACTTCCCAATAAATTATGTGCCTAATTTGAGTAGCAAAATTTGTAACAGACTATCGAAAAATAACGTTAAAACAATTTGTACAAATAAAAGAAACTTGAAGTCATTCTTGGTCAATAATAAAGAAAAATCTAACATCGGAGAAAACAGTGGTATTTACAAAATATTTTGCGACGAATGTCCTGCTTTCTATATTGGAAAGACAGGAAGGAATATAAATATTCGTGTTGAAGAACATGAAAAGTCAATTTTACAAAACAAAAATACCACTGGCTTCTCTGAACATTGTATAAAATTCAATCACTTCCTGGATTTCAACAAAACCAAATTGTTACATTCAGGTAACAAGGGTAAACGTCTTGACCTTCTCGAAATTATCGAAATAAGTTCCGCCCATAATAGTCAATTACCCCTTGTAAACGAACAAATTGATTTTCAGGTATCACCTTTGCTTTTGTCTGTTTTATAAATTACGATGCAATACTCTCCTGTAGTCAGTCTTGATAATGAGTTCATAGCTCGAAACATGTCGACTTTTTATTACTGCTAAATACAGTATCTAAATATTTTTTATATTGTGAAACATAAGCCAAGTGTTTTTATTTTAAAGTTTATACTTTATTCTATATAAATATATATATATATATATATATATATATATATATATATATATATATATATATATATATATATATATATATATATATATATATATATATATATATATATATATATATATATATATATATATATATAAATATATATATATATATATATATATATATATATATATATATATATATATATATATATATTTATATATATATATATATATTATATATTTATATATATATATATATATATATATTTATATGAATATATATATATATATATATAAATATATATATATATATATATATATATAATATATATATATGTATATATATATATATATATATATATTTATATAAATATATATATAATATATATATATATATATATATATATATATATATATATATATATATATAATTATTTATTCGAATTGTTGTTGCCTGTGAACTATTTCTAATCTCTTGATAATTATTAGCAAAAACAGGCTTGTTGAATCTCAAAAAACTCGAACATGTGATCTCCAAAATTACAAGTAATGTCTTTTTAAAGACAACAATCAAATATTTCAAACCTATTTTGTACATTACGTGGGTGAAGGTTTCTGTGGTTCCCTTCCCATCTAATATCAACAGACCTGTATGTTAATATTGGACTAAATAGCACGTAATTAATAACTGAACACGGCCACAGCCGTAATGAAACATTTTTGAAAAAAAGATAAATAGTACCCTATTCTTTGACTTTTCAAAATCAAAATAATTTGAACCTATTTCGAATATTACGTGGGTAAAGGTTTCTGTGGGTAAAGGTTTCTGTGGTTTCCCTTACCATCTAATAACAGATTTGAGTGTTAATATTAGACTGAATAGCACGTAATAAATAACAAAGAACGGCCACAGCCGAAAAGTTTTTGTGAAACATAGTAGTCTTTTTCTATTCAAATTTTTTGAAATCAATAAATGTCAAAGAAATTTCAATTTTTTCAAAAGTTTTTATAAAGCCACGAATACCGTGGCGAAACGTCAACTTTTTAATAAAATCGAGTTTTTGAGATTCAACAAGCCTGTCATTGCTAATAATTATCAATAAATATATATATATATATATATATATATATATATATATATATATATATATATATATAATACGTATAAATGTCTTGTATATACAATATTGCACACGTCAAATTTTCTCAATAATTCGATGATTTGCTTTAGCCTTTAACATTGAGAATGGCGCACAAATGTAGCCCAATAATATATAGGTATATTGTTCTTAATCAATGGAAACTTATGTATTTTTCTTTTGTTATTGTATGCCTCCTGTGCAGCACATAATACAGATATATTATTTGAAATGTTGTCCAATTCAAGGAATAAGTTCTACTCGCTGAATTACATTATTTATGAAGATTTATTATGAATGCGTTTCCATGTATAAGTTTCACTCGCACGGCTGATAAATGAGTGTGACACCTGAACATCTGAAGTCAGTAGGGCGCGAAGGTCAATTGGTGGGTAACTGCCATAGGAAAACGATATTTCAATTAATCTCGTATACAATAAAGGAGTATGAATATGAATTACATGTCATGTGATTTAAGCAGGATATTCAATACAGAGGGCGTGACGAAGAACTTTGAGTGTTATCGAAGATGTAATTGATTTGGAATTATTATATGTTTTTCATTGGGCCGATATAAACATTTCATAGTCGAAATTATTATAGTTTAACGCTTAAACTTTCCGTTTCTCAGGTAATAATAATTCCAACTGATTAATGTCGTAAAAAATATATACCTACGAGAATATTTCGATGAAATGAAATTTTATTCATTAAAATTGAGACCTCATAAATTGAGTATACCTAGGGAAATCAATATGAAACAACAAGAATTTCATAGTTTTGTCATTAATATTCATTTTAATGATATGGGTGGTACACACCAAGTAAATACGACGTTAAAGAGAACCTATATATTGCAGAAAACTTGAATTTATATATAATATGTTACGGATAAATTAGATAGAATTTCTGAAAAATGAGCTGAAGACTACTCATACTTGTTCGCCGTTTTATACAATCACTACTCACAGTCATACTGACAAAGACAAACACATAGAATTCAAACTGAAAATTTAATGAATTACTTATAATTTCGACCACTGGACGACAGAAAATGAGCTTAAGACTACTCATAGTTCTTCGCCGTTTTATACAATCACTGCTCACAGTCATACTGACAAAGACAAACACATAACATTCAAACTAAAAATTTAATGAATTACTTCTAATTTCGACCACCGGACGACAGAAAAATGAGCTTAAGACTACTCATACTTTTTCGCCGTTTTATACAAAACTGCTCACATTCATACTGACAAAAACAAACACTCAACATTCAAACTAAAAATTTGATGAATAACTTCTAATTTCGATCACTGGACGACAGAAAAATGAGCTTAAGACTACTCATACTTCTTCGCCGTTTTATACAATCACTGCTCACAGTCATAGTGACAAAGACATAACACTCAAACTAAAAATTTAATGAATTACCTACTTCTAATTTCGACCACTGGACGACTGAAAAATGAGCTTAAGACTACTTATACTTCTTCGCCGTTTTATACAATCACTACTCATGGTCATACTGACAATGTCAAACACATAACATTCAAACTAAAAATTTTATGAATTACTTCGAAGTTCGACCACTGGGCGACCACAGGTAAGCCTGAATTCCAAATTTTTGAATTATTGGAAATATTTTAATTGGAACTCAATATGTTTAGCTTCCACTATCACAAAATGGTGATTCACTTTGGTTTTTACAAAAGTCAATCTTCAGATTGGTTATCTTATATCTTCTTAATAGCTTTCGAAATATCAAATGAACCCTTTGAATAAACTTTAGTTCTTTTATTTCGTAGAACTTCCAACATTTTCCCACGAAATTCATTGGGGTAACTAAGAAGTTGATAACGTTAACTAAAGTTCTGTATCTTAGAAACCTCTTTGTAAGATGAACTGTCTCTCTTCCCTCTATCCTCACCTACTCATCAAGTAGTCAAATACTAAATATTAATTTCGAATTAATTACTAAAAGTTTGTGTTAGAATTTATTTCACACCGTAACGATTTTATGATTGTGATGCTTCGCCGTCTAGAAAATCGTATGAAATTGCAAATGTGTGGCGAGTTTCGCATATATTTTACGCTTTCTTATCTTAAGACTTCGAGTTTGATTATTCTGTATTTTGTTATCCTTTCGATTTAATTTTCCACATTAATATTGTTCATTTTCGATGTTAAATTTATATTTTACTTACTTATATCCACGTTTATAGTTCAAATTACAATTCAATTATACTCATAAATTACTACATTTACGTAATTTCTATTTTTTTCTACCATAATCATTATCCCCGTCTTCTCCACGACAATTCAACCAATACTTTTACTTTAATTTTATTTATTTTCTACTCATTACCGTAGTGTGATTGTACGTCCTTGTTTGTCATTTCCTAATATTCCATATCATCTCGATCACCACATGTTCCTTCAACAAGAAGAGTTGGTGACGTGGTCGACAAATCAACATTTTTCAATAATTGAATTACAGACTGAGTGCGAACGACTTGAAGAAGTGTCAATTCTACTTTACGAAGTGATTGCGACATTGTTGTTACTAGGAGGATGTATTGATATCTATTTAGCCTAGACCAGTTCCCTGCATAAACAAAATATTGCGTTACCATAGCAACGAACAATAACTTATTAGAAGTGTCAGTGTAAAGTTTGACGAAAAGAGTAAACCAGAGTTACGCGATAAATTAAAAGAAAAAATATGTCCACCGAAATTGTGAAAATCGAAAAATTGGAGTATCATCAAGTACCTGTATTGAAAAGGGTTAAGAGGTAAGCAGATTTACGAAGATATGCTCAATATCCTTCGTATGCAACCGTGAAAAATTGGACTGCAAGCTTTAAAGAGGTAAATTTTCCATTGAAGATGATGACCGATCGGGAAGGCCAGTTTCGGTGTCAGTCCCCGAAAATATCGATGCAGTTCATGACAGACCGTCGAATTGGGCTAAAACGGATATCTGAAGCACTGAATATTTCACACGAACGCGTTCATCATATAGTTCATGTCAATTTGGACATGAGAAAAATTGCTGCAAAATGGATCCCCAAATGTTTGAATGTTGACAAAAAGCGTACAAGGGTAGTAGCATCGCGTTCGATCTGTGCTCGAGTTGAAAACGATGTAGACTTCTTAAACTGAATTGTTACTATGGATGAGACTTGGGTACATTTCTACGATCCAGAAACAAAGCAACAATCGATGGAATGGCGACACTCCGGTTCTCCAAGACCTAAGAAGTTTCGTGTCCAAAAACCTGCTGGAAAAGATCTTGCTTCAGTTTTTTGGGATTGCCATGGAGTAATCATGATTGATTTTTTGGATAAGGGTAGAACAATAACTGGAGATTAATATTCGACATTACTGACCACTCTACGGGAAAAAATTAGAGAGAAAAAACGCGGAAAGTTATCCAAAGGTGTTTAGTTTTTGCAGGACAACACCCCTGCACACAAATCTCATGTTGCCATGCAAAAAATTCGTGATTTAGGGTTTGAATTACTAGAACACCCCCCTTATTCACCAGATTTGGCTCCGTCCGACTATCATCTCTTTCCTCAACTGAAAAAGTTTAAAAGGTCGTAAATTTTCTTCCAAGAGGAGGTAATAAAAGCTGTGGAGGTCTGGTTTGCAGAGCAAGAAGAAACATTTTTCTGAAAGGTCTAGAGACGTTGCAGGTTCGCTGTAATAAATGTTTACAATTGAGAGGAGAATATGTTGAGTAATAAAATATTTTGACATTGAAATTTTGTTTGGTTCAATAGTAGGCTAAGAATTTTTAAATATATCCTCGTAAAAACAACGCTATAGGCGGAAACATATTATTGAAACGTGATACAACCCGACAAACGTGACGCGTGTCGAATAAAATCAAATCCTAGTAATTTCTATGACCAGAATCACACTATGAACTCCCGACGTCATGTGATACAGGCACACGCTATGTGATCTGGTCGACGTGTTGGGCGCTGTATGTTTCTAGGTAACAACCGATGTCACTCGGGAATTGTCAAATAAAGCGTACTTTCATACGTTGATACCCTATAATTTACTGAATTTAGGCAGAAATTTGACAAAAATGAACGAAGAACAATTAATTGCTTGTGTGTTGTGTGGCATCGCGCGTTGCTAAGTGCACATTATACATCAGGTGTCGACACGTTTTGTCGCGTCGCGTTTCAATAATGTGTTTCCGCCTTATATATTAGCGATATTGATGAACTGTTTATTTTATTGAAATCAATTCCAAATAAACAGAAACAAAAATACTTTTTGTCAATTTCCGCACAGAGTATTTAAAATATAGGTACAACGGGTTTCTACTATCACATCAAAGTCAAGTTATCAAATATATAAAATTCTCGTGTCCACCCCTTGATTAATTTTTTATTTTTCAGACATTTTTTGTTTTTTCTTTTAATGATACAGCGTTCAAAAATACATACAACTCTAAATTTCTACCCCTCTATGATCAACCCCTATTTTTCCATCGCGATTTTTATTTTTTTAAATTTTATCCACAGATCCGCAATGGGGTTGCAAGATGGCAATCGAAAATAATAATAGTCGGTCTGAGAATAGGTCGTAATATACCTATTTTTCATACCCATAAGTGATTATGGTGGTCCACCTCATACATTTTTATAAATTGTTTGGATTAAATTTTTTATTTTAATTTTTCTATGATGTTGCATTAAAAAATACATACAACTCTAAATATTTACCCTTCTATCAACAACCCATATTTTTTAATAGCTAGATAGAATTTTAGATGGATAGTTAGATAGATAGTGATACATCGGCAGATAGATGAATAGATAGAAAGATAAAATTTATATGACAGAACAAAGTGTGATTATATATATATATATATATATATATATATATATATATATATATATATATATATATATATATATAATCTCTTGATAATTATTAGCAATAACAGGCTTGTTGAAACTTAAAAAACTCGATTTTATTAAAAAGTTGACGTTTGGAAAAAAGTTTTGATAAAGCCACGAATGTCGTGGCGGAATGTCAACTTTTTAATAAAATCGAGTTTTTTAAGATTCAACAAGCCTGTTATTGCTAATAATTATCAAGAGATTAGAAATAGTTCACAGGCAACAACAATTCGAATAAATAATTATATATATATATATATATACACATATATATATATATATAAAAAAATATAAATATATATATATATATATATATATATATATATATTTATATATATACATATATATATATATATATATATATATATATATATATATATATGTATGTATATATATATATATATATATATATATATATATATATATATATATATATGTATGCATATATATATATATATATATATATATATATATATATATATATATATACCTACATATATTCAGGACCACTAAATGAAGAATTTGTAATATACATACATATAATAAATATATATATATATATATATATATATATATATATATATATATATATATATATATATATATATATATATATATATATATATATATATATATATATATATATATATATATATATATATATATATATATATATATATATATATATATATATGTATATTACAAATTCTTCATTTAGTGGTCCTGAAGAAAACTATTCGTATTCAGTGCTTCATTATACAAAGTGTTCCTGATATAAGTTATTCTGGATTTCCTTCGCTTGCCTTTTTTTCAAGATACGGGTAGCCTTAATACGGAAATTTCTTTTTTTATTTTTTTTTATCGAATTTTTAATTTTCTTTCATTTTTCAAATTATCTCACGAAATCAGTTTGTCCTATAAAAAAAATATCATATAGTATTGGATGATTATTTTTATTGCATTGACAATTTCACTCATTCCATTTTTAGTGAGAAAGTTTCCATAGCTACTCTCGTTTCACAGCGATAAAACATGCAAGCCGGCAAAACTTACTATGTTAGTATTTCAGCGATAATATTTTGACATTTCTCACATGAATCGTTATTTCCGAAATGTGACCATATTACCTACTGTTAGACATATTTCTATTTCATGTCGAATACCACTCGAGATGAAATTTAAGCAGGTAAAATTTCTCTCTTGTAACATTCAAGTTTGTTGCTTAGACAATTTCGCTCATGACATTTTTTCCATACAAATGTCATTCGCGAAATCGCCTAAGCAACAAACTTTCATATTACAATCGAGAAATTTTGCCGGCAAAATTTAATCTCTACTGGTATTATGTATGACTATTTCGCTCATTCCATTTTTAGTAAAGATGTTCCCATAGCAACTCTCGTTTCACAGCGATAAAACATGCAAGCCGGCAAAACTTAGCAAGTTATTATTTCATCGATTATATAGCTCATGTATGAATGAGCCAATAGAATCCGTGAATTTTGCATAACGACTGCGTATAGATAAGTGAATATACCCTTGACGACGTGAGATAACCGTTTTGGTGTTTCGCCTCGTGTCAAAATGTGAATATTTTCATATTGACGATGTTTTGACGTTTGTCAAAAAAAATTAATAATTTTTATTCGTTATATAATCGTAACGAATGCCACTCGAGCAATCGAAAATAATCGTTATACTGACCCCGTCACTCGACGTATCCGTCTCGGAAGTATAATCGATTATTTTCGATGCTCTTATGATATTATAACTGATAATATCTTGACATTTCTCACATTCATAGATAGCTTGGGAAATGAATACCATAAAGAAAACAAACAACGTTCAGTTAATCTATGATGAATACTTAATTGTCAAATAGCGCAATACGTGTCAAAAAGTAGATTGGGGAATATAATATTTTCTCGTGAAATTGTCATGTCGAATACCACTCGAGATGAAATTTAAACAGGTAAAATTTCTCTCTTGTAACATACAAGTTTGTTGCTTAGGCAATTTCGCTCATGACATTTTTTCCAAAATCACGAGCCGTCAGGCGAGAGATACAAATGTCATTCGCGAAATTGCCTAAGCAACAAACTTGTATGTTACAAGAGAGAAATTTTGCCGGCAAAATTTCATCTCTAGTTGTATTACATATGATAAAAACGTGAGAGTAGTGGAAATTTAACTATCAGTGTAATGCCAGTATTCCGCAGAATAGTGCATCCCCCCAAGCATTCGACATAAGTATTAATAAGAACTGCTCTAGTCTAGAACTCTAGAGTCCAGATCGCTTTCAAAAGCTACACTAAACTGAACACTATATTGCACTGATCGACGACATGTTCTTTATTTTTATTATGGAGGGTATTTTTATATGGCTGCGAGAATGGATGTCAAAAATTTCAATCACAAAGGCTCGCCGTTTTTATGGGGAATAAGAATAATTTTCAGAAAAAAATTTCTACTTTAGTTTCATGGATCAAGTTTTTTGAATAAAAAAAAGATTCCTGACTTTTAAATTTGAATCTTTGAACACAGTTTCCTCTCACTAGTATGAATGAAATATTGAGCATTTGAGAATGGGAAGCGTAAAAACAATGATTTATTTTACAAGTGATAGTATGAAAGTATGGCGCATTTTCGTTTCAAAAATACTTTAGCTTTGTTTTTTTAGGTGAAGATATGTTTCCTTTATACATCAATTCCTAAACCATGAATGAAAATAAGCAGTTTCCGCATTTTAAAACTGCATTGACTTCACACATAACATTATAGAGCTTATGATTGAGATTCCCAGTTTGACTGTCAATTCAAAACTGTCGATACAGTGATACACAGCTAATATATGAATTATATATTATTCTAGGTACATTTGAAGAACGGCAAAAATTTTTATATCCCTCAAGATGTCGAACAACAATATGTTCCTGATAAAAAAGCCAACTACTAGCATATTATCTAGCTATTAGTTCAAAGACCCATTTAGAAAGTACCTCGGTCTAATATTCTGAATTATATTTGTTCTTCTGAAGGAAAGTTACTATTTCGTATTTGATTGATTCAAACTCCAAACAAATACTAGAATTAGTGAATATATATATATATATATATATATATATATATATATATATATATATATATATATATATATATATATATATATATATTTATATATAAAATGTGTCTTCCAAATCAAATTTGCATGATAATTATGCAATAATTCACAATGAATAAATGTAACAATTATGTACTTTATCAGCATGTAAAATGAAAGCAATGCACGGACTTCTGTAATAGTTAATAGTTACCCAAATCCCTGCAAACCGGAATAGGTCAATGAACAGATATATCGTACTGCGGCGTAGATTATATTAATTTCAACCCATTTAATAGAAACCATAATAATGAAAAACCCACGTGCTCTTCGCAAATTGCGACAAATAAAAGTCGCTAAACAATATGTTTTAAGGTTATCCAATAATGGTTCATTATTACAGTCAGCTGTCTATATTAATTCAGAAACTTTCGGCATAACAGTATTTCGAATTCTTACCAGGTCCCCTTTCGGGCAGGGGTTCCGATCGCTCTTGATATCTCTGCTTGCGTACCATATTGAAGAACAGCAACTACTTGACGGATTAAACGAACAAAAAAAATACAAATTATCAGCGTTACGAACGTACAACTTCAAACTTTTCTTTTAAACCTGAGTGCGACACTACATATACGTGCAGAAATGAATTAAGTCTAGGATTAGGATTTACTTCGAAACAGAAAGAAAGAGCAGGTCTAGCTCACGATAAGCTACGTACGCCAACTTGTCTCTGTCTCTGCGAGGAAGGTCAGGGACGGCTATCTCTTTTCAGCGTGCTGACGTGTAAGTCTGATTACTTTCCAGCACATCAGCTTCAGGTAGCGTTGGCGTACTCGTGGCCGACTTTCACACTTGTGCGACTTAAGGTCCACACGGACGTTGTTTCATATTCGATGAGGTTTAGGGAGCGCGAAGCTAAAGCTGGGTTTATAAATCGTATGCGCGGATTTATTTACAATCATATGAGACCGTTCATACAACATTACGCATTTGTAAATTCTCATACATACGACACTCGACAAATTGTTAACGTTCTTCTATAGATAAATGGGACCCTGTTTGACACATCAAAATGTAAAAGTGAAAGGATACCTATTGATGGGAATTTAGATACATTGCAGAAAGTACGAAGCCGAAAATACTCCTTTAGGCCACATGTCCTCGACTCCTCCAATGCGTCTAAAACAAGGGTGTCGGTACAGTGTCCATCGTGCAGTATTTTGAAGAACAGCCCATTTAACACAGCTCATATTGATAATGAAATGTCATATAATAAGGAATTATCCCAGCTTATAATTCAAAATATTTCGAAAGACACCATCTGCAATACAGACATAAGTACACCACTTGCCTTCAATGTACCAACAATTGTTGATATAGCTCTTTTGGATATAGTATCCAGTAAAGCGAGTGAAAAAATTTAAAGGCAAACCTATCCTGTGATTTCTACACTTGAGGAAAATTGTTTTTACGCTGCTTGCGGTAGAAGTTGGTTAAAATCGTCACGTAACGATTGACAAATTATATAGGACTTCCCCGGAATAATAATCTTATGAGTATCGAAATGATAATCATTAATTTATTGACGAGTTTATTGAAGAATTTTTCTTGTTAACTTTATGTGATATATGAAATTGACTAAAGTCAACTAGTATATTTTTCATGAATTCATTGTTACTTTATTTGACTTTGATTTGGTCTTGTAGTACTTCTGGATAAGTTGGTGAATTGTATTTTTACTCATATTGAAATCTTTTGTGTTTCAGTGCATAATTTTCTAAAAAGTCTTGAAGTGACACATTCCTCAATACGATTGATCAGCAGAATATATACAGCAATAGAATTGGAACGAGTAATTTGATACTTGAAAAATATCAAATAATCTTCGAATATTATAGCTAGTTGTATGTATCATAAAATCGAGAATTTAGCATTTCGACACACAATAATGGTCAACAATGGAGGCATTCCAAGAAAAACTTTGAACTTGAAGAATTATCACAACCAGTATTTGTAATTTGGCAGGAACTTGGGCGACTGTAGTAGAGATTTCTTCGGGAGATGATATGTCATAAACACATGTTATGCGTTTGGTTTGAATCGAAATATATCATTGTTGAATGGGTTAACTGTCGCTTGTACAATACTGATGGACTCTAATAAGATCTAAACAGCTGATGTTGGAGTGATTTAGCATGTTTATATTATTCACTATTATTATGCGAATTAAAACGCTATGTTAGTGTGCTCTGGAATCATCTTCATGTCAGGAAGCATTTGTTCCTGCGACGGAGATATGCATTTTCGATCTAAACGGTGAGATGTTGGTTTTCAATATCTTTGGCGTAGGGCGCTATGGCTTGTTATCCATGTAGTAGGCAGACCACGATTTGTATTGGAGAGCAATTAGAAATTTGTTAATTCACTCCGAGCCAAATAAGCTGCACTGAAGAGGTCTTATAAGATCGAAACAGCTGTATGCTGTATGCAGATTGATTGAGTGAGGGGTGAATTGACGTTTTCTATAATTCACTGTTGGACTGTGAATGCCGATTTCGCGTCGATGAATACATATAACCAGCTCGCTTGGAAATTTGTTTGATACATTTTAAATTATTAAAGAATTTGCTTTGTTCACTTTATGTAATACAATAACAGAGATTCCGAGAGAGATTCTAATTACTCAAATTCTTTGCTAAATCAGAATCATTCATTCATTCAATACAGATTTTCATATTTTACATAGAGAGAGAGTATATTAGGATTGAAAATGACCTTTTGGGAAGCCCTAAAAATTAACAAGTATAAGAATTTACAGAACTCACTGAATGAACAAATAGACTGAAGTCATTCCCCCTGCTGAACATATTCAATATCTGATGTAATTTGTAGAAGTTTTCTCAAAGGATTACCTACCCATTATCCCACTATTCAATTTTTTGTTGTAATCGTTTCTTTTAGGTAATAACATTTATTTAAACCGAGATACCAATATTTTAGTATTTAGTTCTATCCGAAGCCGCTGTGTGGTGAAACGCCATAGATTCACTTATGGTAATCGTTAAAATCAAAATGTGTTTTTCTAATAATACTCAAATCGCAGAAACCTCGAATCCCACGAAAATACATGAAATGAAAAAAAAATTTTTTTGTGATAAACGGAAAATTCATATACGTTGCATAAGAAAATTTTATCGTGTTTGCTTTTTACCATTATGTATGAATACTACAAAAACAACTCCCCAAAAAATGTTTTTTACTGTCCAAATAAATGGTTTCCAAGGGGCCTCGGTAGACCAGCGGTGAGCGAGTACCGCCTTGTACCGTTTGTTGACCGAGGATGTGGGTTCGAGTCCCACCTTGCTCTTGGGCGTTGTGCATGTCCTGAATTTAGTGGTTCTAGTTATGAGATTGAGTGTTGGGTAATGTACATTGTTTACTAGCCCATTGGCCGTTCGGAACCGGCGTTAAACTGTAGGTCCCTCGATTTAAAAAAAAAATGGTTTCAAGCAGTGCGACGACCTAATCCCAAAACATCAAATTTTTGTTGTTGTGAAGATCATTTTGATGTTAATAATATAGTTATCAATGATTATTTATTTAAATGTATAAATCAAATAGAATTCGACGAATAACAATTTTGTAACTACACTCCAAATCATAACTTTTAAAAATTATAGCATCAGAAAAATTTCTATCAATAATTCCATTAAATAATAAATTTGCATACGGTTATTGAATGGTTTCCGTTTAATTCAGTATTTTTATCTTTCAACTACGCGCTTGGTTATGTACCTAGTGCGTAGTTGGGTTTATTTATTTTTTTATTTATTATACTTCAATGTGAGGTAGAGCAAAAATTAAAGTTGATATAGTACTGCACAAGTTTAGTTGTCAACCTAATCGTAAACGGCACGGTGATAAGACTCTTAGACCAGCTGCAGAAAAAAGAAGAAAACAATAAATTTGAATTGATGAGGTCTACATCTGAAGAAATAAGCTGAAATTTAGCATCTGGGGTTATTTTTGATACAGAACGAAACTCAAAATTTGGTTAAATTCAGTCAAATTTTTGGTATCTCCAAACATTGAGGAGGGGAGTGGCGAAGAGGTGCATGAGCGGAATCAATTATGAATAACATTATCAAAATTCAGACTTCTGAGGCTGGAGGGTACATGGAACCAGAAAACCTGTTTTTTCGTGATGTTTGCATCTCCTTCCAGATCAAGTTGGAGGGTTCAAAATTTGTACTTGAATTGAGGTGATTGTAGTAAGAATTTTTGGCAGTATAAACTTTTTTGTTCAACCGCCTCTATTTTTATGAAGAGATTTCCGATTTTCATAGTTTTTCAGGGTTTGCGCATCTCCAGCTTAAATTAGGGGTTTGAAATTTTGTACATGGGTTGAGTAGATATAAGGAAAGCGCCTCTTGGTGATTTCCATTATTTTTCTTAACCTCCTATAGTTCAATTCGAATATTTTATATTTTTTTGTGCAGGCTTTGCTCAACTCCGCAGACCCTCAAAATTGACTTGAGGGTTTAAGAATTTGTATGTAGAAAAGAACAAAAATGACATCAAAATATGACCTTAGTGTTAGAGCTCCGCTGCTCAAACGTTTTTTATCATATGTCGTAATTTTTCTTCTTGACAACTTGTTGTTTTTTATGTATTTTCCTAGACTATTTCTTGTTCTGAACGCTAACAAGAAATGGCCTAGGAAAATACATAAAAAACAAGTCAAAAATAGATAAGCTCAGTAAATCGGGAGTTTATAAACTCAAATGCGCAAATTGCGATAAAATATATGTAGACCGGGCACATATAAATTTCAAAAAAAGGATAACTGAACACAGGCGAAGTTACATAGGTAAATCATAACGAAGATTCAATATATGCTAGGCTAGACATTTAATGAAAGAGAAACATGACTTCAATTCGGATTTCGAAATTCTACATCTCGGAACAAAAGGTTCAAAATTAAATCTTATGGAAACTTTAGAAATTAATAGGCATAAAAATTCCCAGGAGTTACTTAGCAACCAATTGGATGTGAACAGCTTCCTCCTTCTCAACCTATGAATAAAGGTAGCTGAGAGTTTCATTCCTCAATCATGAAAACAATAAACTTACCTCGATGCTTTAGCACAGGGGTCACCAAATGCCGGACCGCAGTCCGCATCCGGACCGTCGACCCATTTTGTGCGGACCGCGAGAACACAGCAACTTGCACTACAGAGTAGGTACGTAAGGGGGCATCCATTAATTACGTGAGATAATTTTGGCGATTTTTCGATCCCCCTCCCCTCTAGGTGAGATGTCGTGAGATTTTGCTCGACCCCCTACGCCCATCTCGAATCTCACGTGAGATTTTTTTAAATGCATATTTATTATGTATATAAATGAGTTAATCTGTGCTCGATTCCATTAGATTTATTTAAAGAAACCATCTTCTCATAATTTTTTCTATTTAAAACTAGTATTTAATATTTTTAATGAAGTAGCATAGAATCACAATGAGATTTAACAATAAAATACCTAAATAGGAACTACGAAAATTTGTAAAAGAATATTCACTCTAATACAATCAACGGAGACTCATGTATGATCTCAAGTGTGAATTTTAACACTTTTTATTCCGCCATAACTTCAGTAAAAAGTTCTATTAGTTCAAGTAAATTAGTAATATTTAATTGAAATGTGGAGAAAATAAAATTAAAAATAAAACAATTGTTGTAATAAGCCATACAGAAATTTTTTTTCAGTGAAAATTAATAGTGTATCTTATATTTATTATAAAAGGTTATAGCATTATTTTTTATGAATTATCTTCCCATCGTACGGTATATGAAAAAAATTCTTTCCAAAAAAAATTCATTTACTGTTAATAAATATTCATTAATAGTTAACGAATAATGTTAGATGAATAGTTGTTCATATTCAATAAATGAATAAATTGGTTCCAAACAAATGTAATTTATTTGTAGTTAATAAGTTCTTTGATCAGTATTATGTATGATTTAGCCATATTTTAGTGGAGAAACATTTTTTACTTAATTTAACCCAGTTTTCTCGCAGTTTTATACTGTTTCTTGCGGGAAAAAAATTACGTGATATTTTCCGAGACCACCCCCTCCTCCACGTGAGATTGAATGAGATTTCTCTCGACTGCCCCCCCCCTGAACACCTCACGTAATTAATGGATGCCCCCTAATTTAATAAAAATGTATCTCCCTCATATACGAACGATGCGACGACCACGTGTTGTGCGGACCGCGATGTCCATTTTATTTCTTAAAACGGACCCCGTGCGAAACTAATAGGTGACCCCTGCTTCAGCACTTCGAAGCTGAATTGAACCGAATATAATTTTTAAGAAAATTTGTTATCATAAATATACCCACCTCAGGTATATTAACGTTTAGAAATCCTTTATCATACATCCTAAATGAAGGTATCTATTATAAATAATTTTTTGCACTAAACTTCGGATAATTTTAGTCAATTTACACGTAGAAGCCGTTGGCACTGAACTATCGAAAAATTCCTTTAACATTATGACGTCACAATATGGTCAGCAATCGAGGCGCGTTTGTAGTCACGCGATTCTTTGTAAAATTTTATCAATTTAATATTGTTTATAAATAATAATAAAAAATTTTCAAAGAGTTTTTCGCATCTATTATTAGTATAATTTATGATAAAGTTTTGAAATACCTTTCGTAGCCCAGGACATCCAAAACAGATATAAAAACCACTTTCGCGCCTCACTGTTGACTTTCGATATAGTGTAGTAGGGAAAAATAAGACTAATAAACTGCCTAACTTTCATATAAGTAACTAATTCATTTTTTTTGTCCGACATTAGTTCATAAATTTTGATTACTTGACAGCTTCAAAAACAAATATTTAAGAATAAAATTTGCACCCTCGGCTGAAACTACCGATTCAAAAATAACAAGATCTTCACATAAATGATTTGATGAAATTGAAAATTTTGTGACCTCCTCAGAAACAGTTTGATATAATGTCGCACATTAATTATTACATATGAAAAAGTATCATTAATTCCTTTATTTAAAATTGTTTTGAAAACGTAGAATTTGTAACTAGACACTTTCGTAAATCACCTAGCAAAAAAATCCCACTGACAGAAAATACTAACAAGAAATAGAATTTATTCTAGAATAGCCTAGAATCACCAGATGAACCAATTCGTTATGAAGGAAGTATATATAATTTTTGTTATAATACAAATTATATATAACACCTGAAGATCTAATATAAAATAATACATCACACCAAAATCAAATCAAACATACTCGAAGTAAATTGAAACTTCTTATAAAAAAATCCAAATAGTATCTCAATACATTCTCTATTACAACTGTCATAAATCATTAGATAAAGGTCTTAAAATGTAGACGATTAAAGGCAGATTCATCTACACTCAATGTAGATTAAATAAAATCTACACAACGCTCAATTAGGAATTCAGAAGAACCACTCAAATGAACACTAAAATTAAACTAGAGTTGAGTTTAATTTTAGAGGACCTAGACGTTTCCTAGATTTTGAACATATCCCTATTTCAAAGAATAACTGTAGTCAACTATTTGAAGTAGATTCTCCAGTTTTCACACTGAAGAGTTAAACTTCAATTTGTAATGGTTGATCTTGCAAAGCTCATTAAATAAGATTTATTTTATCAAAATGCTATATTACAAATCAAAATCTAAAAGTTGCAGTTATAATATTTGAAGGTATTAATAATACAAAATGGCACAAACTGAAACTAACTTTGAAGTAAATTATTCTTACCACTTAGGTATTAGATTACAAATTCTATGGCCCACTCCTAAAACGAATTTTCGAAATTTTTTCCTGGAGAGCCTACAGTTTTAGTTATAAGTATATTACTCACATTAAGCAAATCAACACACGATTTAGAACTATGACAAATTATTCAAATACCGCAGCGACCTTCTTCTCCAGACAATTATAATGTTGCCAACAATGCCAGCTATTAACAGAATACAGTACACTAAAAACTCAACTAAAATAGTCATTCATCCTGCCTTGTTCGTGAAAGCCAAAGTCGAATTTAAGTATTTAATTAAATTAAGTAGTTTTTGAATTCGGATCTATAAGTCCACAAATATATCTGAACGCTAATAACAGTAAAAAAAAGATAAATAAAAATAAAAATGATGACTTCTATTTAGAAACATCGACATATAAATTCAATTGGATTAAATAATCAGATAGCATAAATTAATAGAGAATATATCATTCAAAACCAATGAAGACAATAACATAACTTCCTTTCATATTGTTATAATATATCTTCTCTTTCTTCAGATAAAATCAAACAATGGAACATTCTTCAAGTTTACTATGTTAGAATATCAAATTTGTTTTCACTTTCATTAACACTACGATCCTATACAATCCTAGAGTGATCTTTACATTTTTCGTCAATTTCTCATGATGTATAACTAACATTTTACAATTTTGTTTTTGGTAGTACGCTTGACCTTGTTCATTAATGTACAGGATATCCATTGCATTCACAATTAATTTCAAATTCTGGAACTAAATTCAATTTTCCTATAGCACAAATATAAAATTTCATAAAATATACACTGCGATGAAAAATTAAAATATTTTGAATTCCAATAAGTGTATACTTGCTACACTCATTTTAAATGTTTGTCTGAACTTCAGAAAAATAATGAATGCCAAGAAAGTATTCATCTATTTTTTTCCAATTCAATATTTCTCGATTTCTCCCGGCATTTAAGAAATTCGTTAAAAATTACGATTTTCCATTATTTAAAACTTCAAAGTTCAAGATATTTCATTACACAAATATAAATACGACAGGTTTTGTGATATGAATTTTTTCGATATTTAATTGTGCAATTCATACGCGACTTTCTATTAAAATTACGTAAGTTCAGTAGAAGTTTTGTCGTTTATTCAGCGTTATCTTCGGTAACAGTTATTTCGTCCGGGATGAATAAAGAATATTGAAATTCACAATTGAAGTATAAAATTAGAATTGGAAAACAAGAATATAGGTACAGAATTCCGTTTTTAATCGAGAGTAGTGTTGATATTTTGCCAAAATACCACATGCAGTATAGTTGGACTGTAAAGTCTCGCCTCGTGTTGAAATCATTGGAAACTGACGAAGCCTAAACAGAATTGCTCAATACTCGAGACAAGGTTCTATCATCGGAATATGTTATGAATGAGTCGATAAAAAGACAGGATGATCGATCTGGAACTACGAAATTGTAGGCAGAATAAAATCTAAGTGTACTGATTCGTGGGTAACTTACGTCGCTCTAAACGTAGTATCATATCCATGATCTTCGTTTCTGGAGCGTGCTTATCAATTAGGTTTTCAATACGCACAAAAATGACATCAATTGCCCCTGCACTGTCGCGCTCACAACTGTCCCTCGTTCTCGAAGGCCCAACCGGGAAATTCTGGCAGTTTCCCAACCGCTGCAGTTATATTTGACTAGCGCGGAGCCAGATCGCGTATTATTTTAACGTCTCAACATATAAGCGGTCGTCATTCCGTGAAGATTTCATATATTGGCAACGATGCGACGGACGGTTCGTTGAAGCAGCGGACGTCTCGGCAGATCCGCCGAAGAATGATCCTGAGCGATCGCCGATTCGACGCAAGCGCTACTCGTCACGTGGTTAACGTTTCGATCGATATAGCGATCTGATAGCACGCTCCGATATTCTACAGAAGGAATATGAATGTTGGTTTTGAGAAACACTAGTTTTGAAACTCATGAAGACTCGATTATAAGCAGAAATATTTTAAATTTCGACAAAACATAATGTGATGATTGTTTAATAATTACTTTCCAGAATCACAGTACTAAAATTCTTCGACATTTTAAATATCAAACCGAATTGAAAAGTAGAGAATAATTTATTTTAGTAAAAAAAAATTTGCGAAGTTCATCGTCGTTGAGGGAAAAAGTTCAAACCAACGAAGGAATGTACCTCAACATCAACTCAATCCAGGTCCAAATTTCAATCCTGAATAGTCACCATGAAATGAAGCGTCGTTGAGAAAAATAATCGAAACCCACAAAGCCTTTTCAATCAACATAAACTGAATGTACGTATCAAACTTTAACCTTCTAACTCAATCTGCAGAAGCTGTGGAGTTCAGTATTTTTTCGAGAATCACGGAAAAAAATAAATATCTACGTTAAAATGGCGGCGCTTGGAAAAATTCAACCAAATTTTGATAGTTTCGTTGTGCCTAGGAAACCACTCCAGATACCCACCAAAAAAAAAAAGGTACCAAATTTCAGCTCATTTGACTCGATGGGAGCCGCTAGAGATGCCAATATGTACCGGGAAAAAGGATAAAAAGAATCGTGGTCTAGGAAGTCTAAAACCGATAAAAAAACTACTCTCGTACCTGATTTCTTTTCTTCAATTATACTATAATAGTATGTAGGTATTTCATAGGAAAATACGACTTAAAAGTGGTAAATAATGTTAATCGCGGTTCAAGTGATCAACTGTTAATGCTCGAACCCGAAATAAAAAGGATTCTATCTTCATGGGATTTAGAGGGGTTCAAAGCAAATTATTGCGACTTTGGGAAAATAGCGCCAACTGTATTTGCTTCATTGTTGCTAGGAAGGAATGAGATACTATCCTTGAAGTGAGAGATCGTCCAATTTGTGCATGAAGATGAATTCATTTAGGAGGATCATCATGTACACGTGAATATAATTTGAATAGCAAAGAGTTAGATTATCATACGTCTTAGGAAACATGTTCTTAGCCTCAACGAAACGGTCTGAAATGTACCGGGTGGCGAGATAAGAATGCAAAGTGCTGTATCTCGTTGTCTTAGAGACTTGAGGTAAAAAATATTATAACCAAAGTGCCCAACAGCAAATCATGGAAATTATTTTCTGGTTTCCAAGATGGCCGCCAGGGGGCATAACCGCCATCTAAAAATTTTAAAGTTAATTTTCTCCGAAATACATTTTGTAAATGTACCACAAAAATATATGTGTTTTGAAGTAGGGATGAAACGATACGAGTAAATACAAGTACATACTCGATACTTTCCTCCGATACTGAGTACTTTCAGTATCGATACTTTGAAATGAAGTATCGAGTAGGTATCGGTCAAAAGTACTCATATAAGTATCCTATTGTCACTATTTCATTTTAACATTGATAAAAAATTTCATATCTTAAATGTTAAGTTACAGTACTTCTTACGACATATTGTATATACCGTGAACTACGTGCAACGTGCAATTGACTACGTAATCATTAGAAGAAGAAGATACGCGCTATGCTCTATGGTGTTCCGTTGTTATAAGTTCTCTCACTTGCTTGCATGTTCTGTACTTTAAACAGCATTATATAAACAAGTTCGAGTATATTTAAACGTGGTAGGTACCTCGGTACCTTGTGAAAGGTTGTTTTCGAAAGCTGGCGCAACAGTCACTGCTTCCAGAAATCGCTTAACAGGCAAAAATTTGGAAAAATTGTTATTTCTGGGAAGCAATACTAAAACAGACTTTTTTTCGTAACATTAAATTTTTTATTTATATATATATATATATATATATATATATATATATATATATATAATTTATATGAATAAACCATTATTATTATAATTTTGTAATTTTCAATGAAGACTACTAATACTTTTTACGGTTTTTACTTTAAATTTTCCAAAAATGATTCGATACGAGTAAGTATCGATACTTTTCAATCGATACTGAGTAAGTATCGATACTTGACGACCGATACAGTATCGAGTAAAAGTATCGATACCTCAATGGTATCGTTTCATCCCTATTTTGAAGATAAGATTCATTCGAGTAATTTTTGTTCAACACTTTTTGACGTATCTATTGAAATGAAGTGGTGGGGGTGATTCAATGTTTTTTTGAATGCTGTAACTCATGAACGACTGAACATATTTCAACAACGTTGGTCTCGTTGGAAAAAGCATTTATAATTTTTTGTCAATAAAATGTAGTGTAATGATACCAAAACAGGCTAGTGAAAACCACATCTCGTTATCTTATTCCTAGCCTAAAATATCGAAGAAAGAAACTTTAGTTATCATATATTTCTAAGAAGACACCATTACACCGATATTTATTTTTATTTATTTATCTTTTTCCAAGAATCAATGATAGAATTTCATTATTTTATGATTTTTAAATAACCTAATTCTTGGTTGAAAAAATTTTAAAAAAAGGTGTAGGAGCATTATAATCAATGTAATAATATGCAAGTGCAAGGTAGTCAAAATACATATGCCTAAAATCAACTTGTCAACAAATATTAAAATTATACTTATAGTGGCAGTGTGATGAGTTTTTGTGGCACTTCAAGTAAGGATTGAAATTTGAAAACGATTGAACTGCCTTTCACAAACGATGAAGCTGTTAATATTATTGCAGTATATTTTGAATGTCTTCAAAATGCGGCATTGGCTCAAAGAGTATATAAAGCTCTCTATCCAAATCGGCGTTTAAGCCATGCGAGAATTTTTCCGCGTTTAGTGCGAAATTTGCGTAAAACCTTTCGACCTCAAGAATTCCAGATAAAAATTGTCTATATTCCCCAAATATGCCCAACAAATTATCGCATGGTGTGAATGCCGATTTGGTTATCGAGCTATGTATATTGTTTGTGTCAATTCCGCATTTCGAAGATATTCAAAATATAACGCAATATATTTTTTGACAAGTTTATTGTAGGCATTTGTTTTTCCTCCCTGGTCTACTATTCATATTCTGAGTACCTTGCACTTGCATATTATATTGAAAACGAAGAATACTATTATTTAAAAATCATAAAATTATGAAATTTCATCATTGATTCTTGGAAGAAGACAAATACATACCGGTGTAATGGTGTCTTCTTAGAAATATATAACTAAATTTTCTTTCTTCTATATTTTAGGCTAGGAATAAGATAACGAGATATGGTTTTCACTAGCCTATTTTGGTTTGATTACACTACATTTTAGTGACAAAAAAGTCAGGTTATTGCATTTGATTTTTCAGAGAAATTGGCAATTTTAGGTTTTTATATCAAAAAACGTGCTCTAGCGGCATCACTGAAAATTTGACATATCACAGATAAAATGGTTTTGATGTAACAATAACATTTTCAACGAGACCTATGTTGTTGAAATCCGTTCAGTCGTTCAGGAGTTACAGTTGTTTATTCAAAAAAATATTGTATCACCCCCCACTACTTCATTTCAATAGATACATCAAAAAGTGTTGAACAAAAATTACTCAGATGAAACTTAGCTTAAGGAAGGAAATAATTTTGTGGTACATTCACTAGGTATATTTCAGAGAAAAATCACCTTGAAAGTTTTAGATGGTGGTTACGCCCTCCGGCGATCATCTTGGAAAACTGAAAATAATTTCCAGGATTTTCTGTTGGCCACATCAGTTATAACATTTTTTTACCGCAAGTCTCTGCGACGAATAGTTTACGAGATACAGCACTTTGCACTTTGCCACCCGGTACATCTCTTTAAAATTTAAAGTAAATAAAATAAATGTGCATCTTACTGATGTTTAAAGATGGGCGTGGCGCGTATTTAGAGGTTCTCCAATTCAACCACATGCATAAACACCAACGCACTCGCACAATTATACTCTTGAAAATGTCAACGATTTTTTCGAAGTTATCAAATTTCTCAAACTATTCTACATAGAACAAACGGTACGTGATAATAATTCGTCTTCGTTTATAAACCAGAGGGTGACTTAACTTTGGAACCGGAAGCTAATAAACAGCCAAGGTTTCAGAATGATTATAGCAAATAATAATCTACTGTTGTCCATTATGGATGTAGTAGTAAGTAAAATGGACATTTTTTTGTCATTAGTCCAATATTTATTTTTTTTATTAAATCTGCATCTTATCACGGAATTCCCTTCCTTGGGGAATTTTTTATTATACTTGAAGCTGTGATTTCTACTACTTCTTTGTGGAGTTTATTTATCGTATCATATATATATATATATATATATATATATATATATATATATATATATATATATATATATATATATATATATATATATATATATATATATATATATATATATATATATATATATATATATATATATATATATATATATATATATATATATATATATATATATATATATATATATATATATATATATATATATATATATATATATATATATATATATATATATATATATATATATATATATAATTTTAATGCTCGGTGTATAGTATTCTATCTGTTTATTTGTATTTGATATAACCCAATTATTAGAATTTTAAAAACTTATATAACAGAACATACCTTTAGGATCGAGCTTCTGTGGGTTGAACCATGTATCTGCAAAAAAAAAACCAAAGCAACATTAATGAATAGTTAATTACTTTTATGATCAATGGAAAATACTCCATTATGAATACAACTCCACCAATAGATCTTTTATCGGTATGAAATTTCCAAAAATACATTTTATAATATATATTCATATATATATATATATATATATATATATATATATATATATATATATATATATATATATATTTATTTATATATATATATATATATATATATATATATATATATATATATATGTATTTATATATATATATATATATATATATATATATAGGGTGATTCATTGAGGGTGGCGACCGGCCGCCATTGATTAAAAATGTTTTTGAGTCCATATTTTTCCGCTATCTATCACTTATAAAATATAATTGGATTTTTTACAAAATATTCCCCAATTTAGGCTGGTAAAAAATATCAACTTTAGAAACTACTATCCTAATTCTACAACTTTCGTTGAAGTCATTTTTCTGTAACACCTTTTCTGAAATGGTGGGGGAAGTTCTCTTTCTTTGACATAAAAAAGACTGTAACTCCATAATGCATGAACCGATTTTCAAAAACGTAGACTCTATGCAAAGAGTATGGAATGTAGATTACAGTAACAAATCACAAAAACACTTTTAATTTTCCAATCGGCAACTAGAGAGCATTATGTAACACCTAGCTCTAGTTATGATTTTTTTTGAGAAATTTCAAATGCAATGATATAAATCTAACTAGCTAACAAAAAGCCAAATTTGATGACTTATTGACCTGTCGAAACCGCGAACTGATATCTCTTTTCATTCCAAAGATATTGGCATTCTTTGATGAGTGTTGGCTCATCCTGTAACGAGGCAGAGAAATTATGTTGCTAAAACTGTTTTGAAAATAGAATAACAAGTAAAAACGCATCACAAAAATATTTATTAGCATTACATAATGAAACAAAACTAGTCCGGTCAAATGTCGTATGTCGTCACAGTTTCTTAAGTTTAATTCACTTAAAAATGATGTTATTATACCAAATTTTGAAAAATAGTTGGAAATATTATTTGATAATTGACCAATATAACTTCTACTAGCATATCTTCTTTCTGGATTTTCATTTATGGAGTATAGTAACCGGGAAGTTTGTTTCTGTTCTTTACGATTGATAATTCGGTTTAAAAAATTTATAGGAATATTATTATTTGAAGCTATTTGTTTTATTGTATTAATTTCTATATTGAAATCTTTATCTGATAGAGGGATGGTTTTCAATCGCAATGACAATCATTAAGGCGCAACGACAAACAATGTCCGTTTGCGGCTTAGATTTGGACACACCATGTTTCTCACAGGGACAATTATCATACGTGGCATGATATCGGGTCGGCAAACAAACCATCGAGCTTATTTGAGTTGGCTGAAGACGGACGGACAAAAAATACCGTACACTCAATTGCTCTTCGAAATTAATGTTGATTTTCTAATCAAATCATGAAAAACATACTCGATGACCATGGTCAATTTCATACATTACATAAAGTGAGCAAGGAAAATTCTCTAATAATTTAAAAATTATCAAAGAACTTTCCAAGGGAGCTGGTTATACGTATTCTGCAACGTAAAATCTGCATTCACAATCCAACGGTGAATTATAGAAATTGTCAAGTCACCCCGACTCAAAATCTGCATACAGCTGTTTCGATCTTATTAGATCTCATCAGTGCAGCTTATTTGACTCGGATCTTACCGCTTAGATCGCATTTTCGATCTAAGCGGTGAATTGTTGGTTCCCAATATCTTTGGTGGAAGGGCGCTCTGGGTTGTTATCCAGGCAGTGTTACCGACCACGATTTGTATTGGGGAACAATTAGAAATTTTTTAATTCACACAGCTACCTTGGAAAGTTGTTTGATAATTTTTAAATTATTAAGGAATTTTCCTTGTTCACTTCTGGTATGATTTTCTTTATTTCATTTTCTCCTACCTTACGATAAAAACGAGGATTTTTTGCACGTTACATTCAACTTTTGAGAGATCAATCAGTCAATATGCCCTTTTGGTTAGTGAAATACATTGAATTGAGGAAATGGAAACTTAGGGAATAGTGTTTTTTTTTTGTTTTTATCGTCTACAGCGCTCCATTCCTCTTTCTGTCATAGATCCCATCCCCACATATTCACAATACACTCGTTACTTTTTATTTAACACCCAAAATATTGACTAGAAAATAGAAATAATTTATATAGCAGAACGTTTGCCGGGTCAGCTAGTATACAAATTTTTGTGGATAGGATGGAGGATAGGATACTCCAAAGTGAATTGAGAGTATTTAACAACGAGATTATTGACATTGCATAAGATAATCATGATTTACCATATCTAGTGTGATAAAGAAAAGTACAATGTTCAAGTTACTTATCGATAAACGACATAAGAAACGAAATTAAAACCTGCAAATAATGCTTTGTTTCTCAAAACGTTTATCGTGTATGAAGATTCGAACATGTCCTGCACAGCGTGTAATAATTGAAATATACTTTAATCTATATATTAATACCAGAAGAAAAAATTTAGTACCTACACCTTTTCAACCATATTGCAAGATGCAGAAATCTTATATATGATGAGTGCTACAAACGAGGTCACAAATGAATTAAATTGAAGTTAGTTTCATAAAAAGACTACTCTAGTTACATACCCATAAAGTGCAGCGTATATATAATAAACTGCAAGTCAGCACTATTATTCTTAGAAACCTATTTTTATATTATAGATAAGAAGTTTACGTTATAACCAATTGTATTAGCCTTCAGCACTTCTAAGCTTACTCTTGAAGAGAACACATCTCTCTGTTATATTCATTTAGTATATAGTAACTTTACCATTATTATTATAATTGAAATAAACAGTTTTTAAAAACCCTCTTGGTGTCTCACGATACATATCTGGCGCAGTCGGTAGGATACGTGCAGTTGTGTAAAAGAAGAAATCGCATTTTGCTGAAGGACCGAATTTCCACAACTAGGTGTTTCTACATCGAAGCCGTATCCAGAAACAAGAATCTACACTTCGAGAACCAAGACGCAAGAGTAGCAGAAGTCAGGGAAGAAACTACGTGCTTCAGATTTAAACTGTAAGTGCCAAATAGTTCCTTTCGCCTTCCTTACCTTTTTTCAAGTTTTGGGAGATAATAGTAAGAAATTAAAGGATTTTATTAATTAATCGCCTTCCTTACTTTTTTTCAAGTTTAGGGAGATAATTTTAAGAAAGCAAATAATTTTATTAAGAAATAAAAAAAGAATAATTAAGAATTCAAAGTAAATAATAAACCCTTGCTGGTAAATATTGAATGAACACGGTTGAAGATTTATTAAATAATTTTTGTAATCTTTCAATTGAAGAAGAATTAACTAATCCTTCAAATTCAAGTGACAATATAAATTTAATTGAAAATAGAAATATGGTTCCCCCAGTAGTTCCCCCGGTTCAGGTTCAAGAAGCCGACCGAATTAATTGGGATCTTTTCAAATTTCAACTTAAAAACATCAAACCATATGATGGTGATGCAAATACACTTAATAAATTTATCGCAAGTTGTGATAAATTTGTAGAACGGTATCAAGTACATAATGACGAGAATTTAAATGATTTAATGATCGAATGTATTCAGGAGAAATTAGTAGGTAAAGCAGAAAGTTTCGTAGGAAATCGTGCAGAATTAAATTCTTGGAACGACATCAAATCAGCCCTACAACAATGTTTCGCAGATAGGCGCGATTTAGATTGCTTAATACAAGAATTAACAAGAACACGACCATTTAAAACTGAGACAATGCATGATTTTGGAACACGCCTTCAATTATTACGAAGTAACGTGACCCAACGGATAAGTAATGACACTACTTTACAGCGCAATGAAAAATTATTTCAATTTCGCCACTGCGACAAAATCGCATTAAATACATTTATTGCAGGATGCACTGGTGTCCTGAGAAATAACATGCACCTTAAGAAACCAGAGTCTCTCGAGGATGCAATTGCTTACATAGATGAATTTAATAATTTTGAAAAATTATATGGTAATTTCAGTAACAATTATCCACGTGATAATTCTTTCAAACAAAATAATATATTTCAGAAAGCAAATTATCAAAATCAACCAAATTATAATCAACGGAATTATCAATACGCTAACAACCCAAATTTGAATAGTCAATATCAATCAAATTTCCCGAATCAAAATCGATATTATAATAATTACAATGCCAAACCAACATTTCCAAGTCAACCTATGAATATACAACAACGACCACAACCCCCTCGGAAATATCCAACAAACGCACAAGTGTTTGGTCAGCAACGTAATGCGTTTAGACCTAATCAAGATTCCAAAGGATTGCGAAATATCAATAGACCATTTGAAATTCAAAAATAATGAACAAATTCGCCAAGGAACACCGCTTATTCTACCAAAAGTTGAAATATCAGTAACAAGAAGCAGAAGCAGCTTTCAAAGCTCAAATATATCGAAAATAGACTTTGATAGTCTTTATGAAATAAATAATTTAGCGAAGCAGCTAACACCTATTGAAGAACCCAGTATTCCAAACAAAATTTCGACGTCAATAACTTCAACAATTTTAATAATCGTCATTCTGCTAATAACTTCAATATTTTATATTTTATGGAAACAACGATCAACACCAAGGACCATAAAGGAAGAAATTGAATTACAAGAACCTCAAGAAGACGCCGAAACAGCCGTCAACAGCCAACGCAAAAATAAATCCTTCATTTTATCGACTTAGGAATGGAGGCGTGACATACACATAACGTGCAGATAATATATAATAAACTGCAAGTCTGCACTATTATTCTTAGAAACCTATTTTTATATTATAGATAAGAAGTTTACGTTATAACCAATTGTATTAGCCTTCAGCACTTCTAAGCTTACTCTTGAAGAGAACACATCTCTCTGTTATATTCATTTAGTATATAGTAACTTTACCATTATTATTATAATTGAAATAAACAGTTTTTAAAAACCCTCTTGGTGTCTCACGATACATATCTCTCTGGTCCCTTCGTCATTTCATATAGTCATAGTTTACGTTAATAATGGTAGATGAAACTAATGGGGATTACAGTATTCATGACAATATGAAAAAATTTGAAACACAAGTGTATAAAGTAATAATAAATCAAACAGTGCCGTAGTATACAAAATATTTTAAATCGTTATCAGTTATTTTATTAACAGAGCTTTGCTCGAAACTTAATATAGATCACCAGACATCAAGACCTAAAAACAGAGTTACTATATTATTCAAGACTCCATTTATCTATCAATAGAGTCAATAGAAATAGAGACACGATCGCTCAACAGTATTTAAACAAAAATTCCGAAAGTGTATGTTTAGGTTGTTTTCACTGTTGTTTTGAGATTTTGTGTAGTTATAATATGAATGTTTGTACGTATACAAGCTTATGTATGGCTTTTGGCTTATAAATATGTTATTACCCTTTCGTGTACGCAGGTAACCTGTGAGAGGGTATTTTCAAAATTAAAATAATTAAAACTCGATTAAGATCAATGCTAGGTGACGATCTATTGAAATCAGTGTTAGTAGTAAACATTGAAAAAGATTTGCTCAAAAATATCGATGATGACACAATAATAACTGAACTTGCTACAAGTAGCAAAACCTATTACAATCTCTTGATATACTAATATAGCCATGATAGATACTTATTTAGTAGTATCTCTTAGTTACAGTTTCTATCGTTCCTTCGCAAAACCTAATAACTGGAGTTACTAGATTCTGAATTGTATTATTAATATATGAAATGTTCATAAACTTTTCAGCTAATATTCTGAATTTTGATCCATTCCATGACGACAAAGTCGCATGCCTCGGTTTAATTTTTTTTATTCAAGTTCAGTCAGGTTCTTAAGTGCTTAGCCTAGAAACTCCTATACACAAGTTACTTAGTTTTACCATGAGAAGAAGAAACCCCTGCAACTAGAAGCAAACTTTTTTTGTAGTGTTTTCTATGTTTTACATTCTTTAGAATTATTTGTTTTCATTTCCCTTCTGTTTTTACTTCCTTCTTGTCGCATTTATCTTTATATTACGAATATTTACGTTTTGTATGGAATCCTGAAAAGTTTTAATTCTTGTGTTCATTTGATTACCTTATTTTATCTTTTGTTTGTTATTCTACTTTTTGAATTGAAAATGTAATTTTGTAATTTAGTGGTTTTATTGATGAAAGTTGAAGATCCAAAACTTATTACAATGAATATTTCTTTAATGAGAAAGTGGTGGGCCAAATCAGGTACACTGCCACGTGGGCCAAATGGTTCCAGTCCGACTCTGCACACACACACACACACATGTATATATATATATATATATATATATATATATATATATATATATATATATATATATATATATATATATATTTATATATATATATATATATATATATATATATATATATATATATATATATATATATATATATATATATATATATATATATATATATATATATATATATATATATATATATATATATATATATATATATATATATATATATATATATATATATATATATATATATATATATATATATATATATATATATATATATATATATATATATATATATATATATATATATATATATATATATATATATATATATATATAGGGTAAGTGGAGGACAGTTGGACCGGTAGAAGAGACGGACCACTGTTCATAATTCCAGATTTATTCAGCAGATGACGCTTTCTAGATGATGTAAACTTTAGTTACAGGGCATTATGCAATAGTAATCGGTAAGAACGCGTTAGAGGGAAAACAATAGTCCGGGAGGTAGCGTTGCATTTTAGCTAGTGTTTTTACGCCGATCGGTTGCTATTATTTTCAATAGATCTCGAATCAGTAATAAGTAATCCAAGCGTCAGCCGACGCACCAGCGGCGGGTGTGGCTGTGTGGAGATTGAGAAACAAGTCAGTGGTTCAGAAACAAGTTTTGCTATAGTTTTGATTTTCTCATGCTTTATGTTTCTTGGGTCGCTGAACACAAATTTGGAGTTTGCTGGCAAATATTTTGCCTGGAACTGTGTTTTTTGGGCACTTTTTGACCAAATTTTGGTTTTATTTTCAGTTTTCGGCCTATATCTCAAAAAAGAAGTGTTTTTGTGACAAAACTGTTCTATGCAAAATTAAAATAGACAAAATTGCCTACATTTCTCATTTCAAACATTTTTTTGTACGACTAACCGTTTCGCCGCTAGAGCGCGCCCAAAGCAGGCCATATTTCCAGATCTAGTGAAATTCACCGTTGACGCGGAAATCGGCCTTGCTGTGATACTTGACTGTATGCCGCGAAATTCTTAAAGCGTGCCGCCAAATTTTGAAATATATATTGAAGAAAAAAAATTCTATCTTGAATTCCTCATTGAAAATATTCTTATTATTTACTTGTAATTAATCCTTTATAAACATACTCTTGTTCTTTTCAAGCATGAGAAAATCAAAACTATAGCAAATCTTGTTTCCGAGCCCCAATTTCTTTGCTAATGCCTAATAATGAAATAAATAATAGTACGCCTACTGAAACTTTTTTCATGATTCGTTAACATCATACTGAGCTGAAAAATAGTCAGCTACATCATGGAGGAAGGATATGCGTGAGCTGTTTACATGAACATAATAAAAATTAAGTAAAATGAAGTTTTAGTACGATGGATGAAATTTAACTAGGTCATTGCTAACATATTTCAATGAACGAAAACATTAATTTGAAATATTGCTACAGCAGTAAAGATTAAGCATTGCTACTACGGTATTTCATTTTAAACACATTTTTCGACATAAATTCATAACACGACTATCGAGCCAAACTATTGGCTTCTTTTGACACCGATTCAGGAGAAGAAGATGAACAAGTTGTTTTAAATGTCGAAGAAGAAACTGAAGATGAACTAGAAGACTATGGAAATTAGTGTGCTGGCTGTAAGGAAGATTACAGACTCAAAAAAAAATAAGATAGTTGCATTAAGTGCCTTATATATGGTTGATGGCTGCCAGAGGCGTGTACATCCTTCTTAAATTTGTGTGTCTTGTGTGGCAAACACAGCGCCAAGGAAAAATAGGGATGATTGAATGGTTGTCCATCTCTCCTCGTAGGCATGGTCCGTCTCTCCTACACTGTAGAGGAGAGATGGACTTTCGCAGAGTTGTAGTTTTGAATTTTTTTTATCAAATGCAATAGATAATTTGTTTTATTTATGTAAAAAAATGATTCATAAAGAATTTTCCTTTTGAATGGTATTTTTATATTCATGTAACATTTATCAATGAAGAGATATATTTGGGTTATTAAAATGTGGTCCATCTCTCTCCACTTACCCTATATATATATATATATATATATATATATATATATATATATATATATATATATATATATATATATATATATATATGTATATATATATATATATATATATATATATATATATATATTTCGTGGCATGATACGTTGACAGTATTGGTTTCAAAGCTCAACTTTTATAGAATTACAATTGATTTGATAAGATATCAAACACGTACTTAACTAATGTATTTTTAAAGGAATACAGGCAATAACATTTTAATTATAAATCGGGAAAACCGACATAAATTTGAAATACGACAATCATCCGTATTATGATTTTCCTACGCTAACTATAGATACTGAACTCCTGGAAAAAATTGAATATAATGAAACAACTTCAAATTCTATACCACTCACAAAACAAGATAAAAATTTCCGGGTAGTTTTCCACGTTCGTATTTGTGTTGAGGTAAAACCGAAATTATTAAGTTTGTAATATATCAACGGCTATTCCGAGATAATTTGGCAATAATATGAAACTGCATGGAAAAACATGACCAAAGTATACCTACTTGGACAAAACGTGACACACAGAAGCGACCTTTGACAGCTACGGTCGTTCAATTTTTCTCTTTGTTTGACACCGTTGATAACGTCGTCGACGACCTCCGTCGCCACCTGCTTTAACGTCTCGTCTATTTGGGCCATTTCTGTAACCGTTAACAACAAAATAACCGGCTAATTTATCGCACGTTTTAAAGTAGAATTTGCCTACAATCGAACGAAACTGTGAGAAGTACTAACCACTCGGAAGATGCCCGTCAAAAACCGTGCACTGCGATAACAGAAAATATAGGGCGCAGACGCGTCCCGACAATTAGAAGCGGAGTTATCGAGCGACCTGATGGGAATATTCCAGAGCCGTGTTCGCCTTCGCGTAATCTGTGGACAATTGGTAATGGTCGCTTCTACGAAAATACGTTCAATCTGGTCTAAATTATTATTCTACTAGAAAGTAATTCGTTTTGTGAAATAAAATACTAACATAATGGTAGTTTTGAATCTACTAATTTTGAGCATCTTAATTTCAAACAAAAAACAATGCTTTCTTATATTATAACTAACATCGATTTCTTTGCAACTACAAATTTCTTTAAGAACTATTTTTATTACCAATTATAAACCGATACCAATGGATTATACCTTCAAATCGCACGCATATATACATATACATATATATATATATATATATATATATATATATATATATATATATATATATATATATATATATATATATATATATATATATATATATATATATATATATATATATATATATATATATATATATATATATATATATATATATATATATATATATATATATATACATATATATATATATATATATATATATATATATATATACATATACATATATATATACATATATATATATATATAAATATATATATATATATATAAATATATAAATATATATATATATATATATATATATATATATATATATAGTCCGGGAGGTAGCGTTTCATTTTAACTAGTGTTTTTACGCCGATCGGTTGCCATCATTTTCAATAGATCTCGAATCACTAATAAGTAATCCAAGCATCAGATGACGCACCAGCGGCGGGTGTGGCTGTGTGGAGGTTGAGAAACAAGTCAGTGGTTCAGAAACAAGTTTTGATTTTTTGGCCAAATTTTGGTTTTTTTTTCAGTTTTCGGCCTATATCTATATAAATATATATATATATATATATAAAATATATATATATATATATATAATATATATATATATATATGAAGTGGTAAAATCCCTATGTGAGTTTATATTTAATAAGTTAGGAATGAAAAAACACAACTCTCACAACTCCATGGAGTTGTGAGAGTTGTATATTATATATATATATATATATATATATATATATATATATTATATATATATATATATATATATATATATATATATATATATATATATACAGGGTTGCGATAAAGTATGGAACCAAGTAAATATCTTTCGAACGGAAAGGAGAATATTTATGAAAAGTCCAATGGCGCAAAATGCATCTGATGTATGATTTTTTGTTGATAATATACTTCCGGTTGTACCGGAAATGGACCCTAAGTCGCTTATTTTAAATGGGATATCCTATATATTATTACATTTTTGGATTCTACTTAACATTCTAGGCAGATTCTATGCATCATGTCATATACCTAAGTCTAAGCGTTTTTGACATATTTAGGTTTTTATGTCAAAAACGGCGATTGCAAGCCCTAATATAATTATCAGTTGTTCCTATAAGTGAGCCTTTTTTACTTACTTTGGGTTAGATTCCTTGTTGAAAAGGACCTACTTTAATAGATTTTGTATAATATTTGGATAACTAGTCATACAGGGTGTGCAAAAATAAGATCTAAAATGAGATTGAGAAAACTGACAAAAATCAATTCAACTTCTTTTGAGTTTTTTACATTTCCGTAAAAAAACGTTCAGATAAACAAATTAACGATGATTTGAAATTCAAATTCGATCGTCGCTATCCTAGATCTAATTGTTTAACGATTGAATGCAAAATTGCCATATAAAAATATCAAATTGGCAATATTTCGAAAACTTCAAATTTTAGGTGAAGATAACCTCATACAAAGTTACCTTCTTTTTAAATGCTTAATACTACAAAATAAAGAATATGGGGGGTTTCCATTTGAAAAAATTGATTTTTGTCAGTTTTCTCAATCTCATTTTAGATCTTATTTTTTGCACACCCTGTATAACTAGTTATCCAAATATTATTCAAAATCTATTAGAGTGGGTCCTTTTCAACAAGGAATCTAACCCAAAGTAAGTAAAAAAGGCTTCCTTATAGGAACAATTGATTATTATATAAGGGCTTGCAATCGTCGTTTTTGACATAAAAACCTAAATATGTCAAAAACGCTTAGACTTAGGTATAGGACATGATGCATAGAATCTGTCTAGAATCTTAAGTAGAATCCAAAATGTAATAATGTATAGGGTATCCCATTTAAAATAAGCGACTTGGGGTCTATTTCCGGTACAACCGGAAGTTTATTATCAACAAAAAATCATACATCAGATGCATTTTGCGCCATTGGACTTACCTGCAAAATTTCATAAATATTCTCCTTTTCGTTCGAAAGATATTTACTTGGTTCCATACTTTATCGCAACCCTGTATATATATATATATATATACATATATATATATATATATATATATATATATATATATATATATATATATATATATATATATATATATATATATATATATATATATATATATATATATATATATATATATATATATATATATATATAAATTTAGAAAAATGTGAGTTCTCGGCAAAATTTAAAAGGGGCCAACTAATGTGAATACATAACCAATTTGTCAATCATGTCTATATTTCGGATAATGATTTATATCCATCCTCAGGACTCTACAATATAAATATACAATGTCAAAAAATTAAACATTGAAACATAATTATAACAACTTACAATTAACGAGGTCGTATGTAAATATCACCATCATAAGAATTACAGAAATTAAGTAAGAAATCAAAAATTGTAAATACCATACTAAACCGGTCCGACAGTGTTAAATCATTCTCAAAATTCATAAAAACAAAACAGATGACATAACCTCATAAAGGAAAACATCGAAAAACGGCAAAATGACAAATGTCAAATACTAAAACAATCCGTCGAAACCACAGAAACACCACAACAGACAAAAACAGTAGGGTCAACGAGAAATCTCAAAAACAACCACCCCAAAGATGCAAGATCTGCAATTAAAACGTTAAAGAAAGCAAATGACTGTATATACAACTAAGCCCTGCGATATCCTCCATTTTCATATTATATATATATCATTGTTGAAAACATGAACATGTATTTGGTTATTCGATTTTTCCTCGAAAATGACAAAGTCTTATGAAAAATTAGAACAGTAAAAAAAGTTTTAGAATCAAATTATCCATGGTATGAAAATAAATTTTTTTTTAATTAACTGACAGATGAAAAACTTCTGTAAAATGTTAACACAGAATGGTTCGATCGCCTTCTACTTACCATTACTTCATGCCCTCACCAGTCTCAAACAGTGAACCAAATTTGGTATTTTTAAGTTAAAGGGTTGCAGAGAAATTAATTTTTGTCGAAATTTTGGGCCCTACTTTAAGACCCTATAACTCATCGGGGATTCAACTTGATATAGAGGTAAATTGCCCCAATCGTCATATTTTGGGCTCCCCTACACGCCTTTGCTGTGTGTCGGTTCTTATGCGTGACACCTTGTATATATCTTCTTCTTCTTCTTCTTAGTCGTAATCTCATGCCTGAGAAATCGTGATCTCATGAAATCAGGTACAACCATCAACTTTAGTTTTCCATGTTTGTCAGTCCATTGCTTCGGTTAGCAGGGTTTGTAGTGGTGTATTTGTGAACTTCTGAACTTTTGATCTATCCATCTAACAGGTGATCTGCCTCTCGATCGCTTACCTTCCAACTTTCTCTGAACTACCAATTCCTCTAGGTTGTGTCCCTCTCGTCTTGTAGTGTGTCCAAAGTACATTAGGATTCGTCGGCGACAGACAGGCGTTGTCGACAGTCTGTCTTTGACCTTCAACTCTTTTGGTAGTCCAGGATTCCGCTCCGTACATAATAATCGAGAATACGAGATATTTGACCAACAAGATCTTTATACTTCTTGTAAGGCACGATCTTTCCATATTCTCTCAAGGTTGCTCATGGCTCCCCGTGCCATTGGCCTTTTTATTTCTTTTTCGCATCCTCCTTGATCACCCAATATGGATCTCAGGTATACAAATTCATCCACCTTTTCTTTTATATATATATATATATATATATATATATATATATATATATATATATATATATATATATATATATATATATATATATATATATATATATATATATATATAATTGAAAAATTGTGACATTATAGGTTGATGACAAGATTGTTTCGCAGATGGTAGGAACAAAACACCAGCCTCCGGTGTCTGATTAGACTGGCAAAGATAATGCTTTGCCAACACATGATTTGCCTGTTCGATTGACCAGAGAGAAAAACGCCGAAGCATTGATAAACAAACAAAAGAATCTCTTGAGTGAAATAATAAATGTGAATCACGACCAGACAGGTGTTGTTAATTTGGACAAACCACCCACAACAACTGATATACAGGCTGGTTTCACACAAGAGTCGGAACAAGAGAAATATGCCTCGTAAATCTATGACTGGGGTGAAAAATATAGAGACACAAGGAAGTGCAGCTATTTCTGAAACAGACGTTTTCAGAGCTAAGCCTAGCAAAATGTGGCTTTATGTAGGAAAAGCAATGAATACTGTAACTGAGTCCATTGTTAAAGAGTACACCATGAGTAAATGTAAAATTACTGATTCAGATAAAGTCGAGGTTTATAAATTATCTTTGCTCGGAAAATTTATTGCGTTTCAAATAGGAATTTATCTCTTTCTGTTTGATAAAGTTAACTGTGCTGATTTTTGGCGTAAAGGAATAATAATTAGAAGGTTTTATTTTGACTTCAAGAAAATGAAAAAAGAGTATTTCAATGAGCAACATTTTTTATCAAAACCATCACAAGGAGTAACACAGGAACCAGTTTAACTGTAAAGAAAGATATAGTCTGCAACACCCCTAATATCACTGAATGCTCGACTGCACAAGTTGTGCCCACTTTGGGTAATCCATGAATAAGACATACAATAAGCCAATTTGTTTGATTCATCAAAATGTTCAGACTTTGAGCACTGCTTCTAATAAGCTTCTGATTCTTGTTAATGAGCACAATCCTGAAATAATGGCGATAACGGAGCATTGGAGGTCAGAAGATGAGTTGAATAAATACGTGATTAGTGGTTATAGTCTGCGATCAAGTTTCTGAAGGGGACAAGGCAAGCATGGTGGAAGTGCTATTTTCTGTAGAAATGATATATATGGCATTGAAAGATCTGATCTAAAGTTCTTTAGTGTTGCTAATGTTATTAAGTGTTCGGCTGTTCAATTATTTTTAAAGTATTATAAATGTAAAGTTATTTGTATTTACAGGCCCAATTCTCCTCAATTCAGTAGTATATCTGTTTTCCTTATGCGACTCCGTCTTATTAATGAGGTGTGCTGTCGTGAGAATGCTAAATTAATAATTACTGGTGATTTCAATATTGATATTCTGAAGGAGGTTGGGGATACGAGAGCCTTCTTGTCTATTATTGAGCAGTTTAACATCAATATCACGAACTACTCGCCAACTCGCCCTATATCGGGTGCATGCTTGGATAATGTTCTAAATAACTGTACAGGTACCACTGTAGTAATGGAATATCACATCTCAGATCACTCAGCTTTGAAATTTATGATCAGCGACCTGTCTCTTAATTCACCTAAACCAGATATGACTCAAATAAGAAGAATCAACAAGAGTACGGTTGATGGGTTTCTATATAGGATGTCAACAACAGTTTGGAGTGATTTTTTGTCCTCCACAGAGGACTTGAATCGGTTGTGGAACTTCCTCTTTTCTCGCTATACAAATATTTTTGAAGAGTGCTTTCCCAAAGTACAGATGAGGCCTAAAAGTCAAAAATTGAATTTTAGGTTTTCTCCACAAATAGTATATTTAAAGGAGAGGCTCGATATTCTTTTTGTGGCTTTTTCTGTTCAGCCCGGACTTAGGGAAGCATACAACTTTGTAAAAAGATGCTATGACAGAAAAATTTCAAACGAAAGGAAGAACCATTTCGGTAATTATATTTTGTCTTCTCCTAATAAAACCAAGGCGGTCTGGCGGGTTATAAACTCTATAACCAGGATATCTGCCAAGTACTCCTATGATGTCTGGTGAATCCTGCAAGTTGGTAAACACTTTCAATGATTACTTCATCAATGTTGCTCCTACCAGTACCCAGCCTGCTACTAATATGTCTTTTAATGATTGTATGAAGCCCCCCGGAGTAAAGGAGTCATTTTTCAGTTTCCACATATCTAGAGATGAAGTAATATCTGTTGTGAAGTCACTCAAAAATATAAACTCATGCGGTTATGATGAAATACCTTTAAATATCATTCGAGAATCTATTAATTTCATTGCTGGCCCAATTGCACACCTGATATATCGCTCTTTTACAGAAGGTGTATTTCCTGATTTGCTGAAAATAGCTGTAGTTAAGCCACTTCATAAGAAGGGGAATGTTGCAGATTTATGTAATTACAGGCCTATAAGTCTCTTACATCTTTCACAAAAATCTTTGAGAGACTTCTTGCAAACAGAATGCATAGCTTTCTCAGAAAATTTGAAGTGATTTCTAGTTGCCAACATGGATTTATGCGAAATAGAGGGACAGACACTGCAGTCTTTGAATTAATTAATGATATTCTCATTGCTCTTGAGAAAGGCGAGTCTTCGTTGGGTCTTTTTTTCGACTTATCCAAGGCTTTTGATCTCATTCATCATAACCTGCTTCTACAGTCTCTTGAAGCATCTGGTATAAGAGATAAACAGTTCGAACTCTTTTCCAGTTACCTCACTCACCGGAAACAGAGAGTGGTGTTGCTGAGGGAGGGTATAACTTATATATCGCATGATGAGGTTATCACCAAGGAAGTTCCACAGGGTAGTATCCTTGGACCCCTTCTGTTTGTGGTTTTCATTAATTCTCTGCCTGGATCTTGCTGCGGTAGTGGATCTATAGCAATTATGTACGCTGACGATACTAATTTTCTCGTCAATTCTAAGAACATTAATTCTGCATTGTCTTCTGCATCGTCTGTGATGAAAGAAGTAACAAACTGGTGTCGCTACAACAAACTAACGGTGAATTTTTCAAAAACAGAGAGTATTTTTTTTGTTCTGACAGATCAAAAAGAGACAATCCGAAATATGTTAGTGATTTTGAAAACCTAATACTTGTGAAGGATTATGTGAATTTCTTTGGTATTACTTTGGATAAACACCTGAAATGGGATATACATATTTCGAAACTAAGAAAGAGGCTTAATTCAGTCTCTTACACCTTTTATATGCTAAGAAAGCAGGTTGATTTACATATCCTGAAAATTATCTACTTCGCTTCAATCTTATCGTATGGAATACAATTTTGGGGAGGTTCCATTCACTTAGGTAGTGTATTTATATGTCAAAAATGGACCTTAAGAACGTTACTGCGACTCGATTACAGGCAGTCTAGCCGTGGCCATTTCAAGAGACATAGTATCCTCACTGTGCTGAGCTAACAGCACCAGACAGTTGTTTCCATATTTTGTTCCAAAGCATTCATCCTCCCTTCGTGAGAAAGGTACTGAGTACATGGCAATTAAGCTTTTCAATGCTTTGCCCAAGCATCTGCTGGCTATTTCTGCTCATAAGCATTTTAAGAAAGAGGTTCATAGACTAATAATGCAGTGTGAACCGTACACGGTTGAGTAGGGTTTATTGCTTCAGCTAGTTTTTTTTTGTATTTATGACTTATTTCATTTTTATTTATACTATTATTTGTGTAGATATTTGTGAAATTAATAAATGTATTCTATTCTATTCTATATATATATATATATATATATATATATATATATATATATATATATATATATATATATATATATATATATATATATATATTTATATATAAATATATTTATATATATATATATATATATATATATATATATATATATATATATATATATATATATATATATATATATATATATATATATATATATATATATATATATATATATATATATATATATATATATATATATATATATATATAAGTAATAATTATTCTTACTTATTGTTAATTTGTTTATCACAATCGATGGATGGATGGATGATGATACTGATGGATGATGATGGATGATACTGATGAGCCTCAATAAGGGCGAAACAGTCTGTCTATTAATTTCCATCGATTGTGATAAACAAATTAAAATTTCTAACAATTTCCGTCTAGGGTAGATGTGGATATCTCGATGCTATATAACGCTAGTTGATTAGTTTCAAATAAATGTCCTAGTTCACCTTAATTTTATAACCACGGGCGTGTTTTCCGTTTAACACGAATAATTCTTACTTATATATATATATATATATATATATATATATATATATATATATATATATATATATATATATATATATATATATATATATATATCTCGATATAATCGAAGATAGTTGGCATCACATCGGTTGGTTTTGCCCAGAGGTTCGAATCAAGTTTATTCAAAATATTCAAAGTCCAACCCAGTTTTCAGGTAGGAGCTTCCCGTTTAGGGATATGCTTATTGCTTCCAGCACGCTGCATTTCCTCACGTATAGATGTACGGGAGGTAAACCAAGAATGAACTCCAGCGTTGCTGTAGGAGATGTGTACATAGCTCCCGTAGCACAGATACAGGCCAGCCGTTGCAATTTCTGCAGCAGACTGCAGTGGTGACCTCTTCCGTTTTTGTCCACCTTGCTAGAGACGCGTAGGTGACAATATATTAAATGGAACACCATGTATTTTTTTAATCTACTTTATTGAAAAACTGATCACCTTTCAATCTATATTAGGATTGTATATACTCTAATAGTTTTTGTGAAATCTTGTACTTTTGTAATTCAGCATTGTAATCAGTTTACAGCAATTTTGCTTCTGGGTTTCAGACCTAATGGGAAGCGATGAACAATTTTGTGACTTTGTTCTCTTTACGGACGAAGCTACTTTCCATAATGATGGATTGGTAACCGACACAATTTTCACTATTATAGTTACCAGAATCCTCATTACTTCCGGACAGCTGACCATCAACATCCTTGATTCTTTAACGTATGGGGAGTAATCATAGGATCACATGTGATAGGTAGGTACTTATTTTTTCGATGGAAGCTTGAATGTAACAAAATTTCGTCGATTTTTGCGTCATAAACTGGCTCTACTTTTAGAACATGTCTCATTACTTACTAGGCGTAAAATGTGGTTCATTACAATCTAATTGTACGACGTTATTTAAAAGCTACCTATTCCAGATTGCTAAAGACCAAGACATATTTGCTTAGATTATGTCCAACCTTCATTGAATTGTATATTTCATTATTTTTCTGTAACGATATTTAAATTTCAACTTATTATGTTTAAGTCTAAAGCGGGCTACACACTCGCCCGCGAATCTTGCTGTGAATTCACGCCGCGATCCACGCCGTGAATTTCGCGTTAAAAGCGTGTCCCTCCACACTCGCAAAGCTTCGCACCGTGATGCACCGTCAATCAAGCGCGACCCTTTGTCGCGGGACAAAAAACCGACACCGATCGGGGAACAGCGCGAACGCGAAGGCGCGAAGCACGAACGCGAACGCGCGAACCCATCTACACTCGCGTTTTCGCGGGCTTTCGCGCCGCGAGTGTGGAGCGGGCATAAAGCGGGCTCCACACTCGCCCGCGAATCTTGCTGTGAATTCACGCCACGATCCACGTCGTGAATTTCGCGTTAAAAGCGTGTCCCTCCACACTCGCAAAGCTTCGCACCGTGATGCACCGTCAATCAAAAAAAACCGACACCGATCGGGGAACAGCGCGAAGCGCAAACGCGAAGGCGCGAAGCACGAACGCGAACCCATCTACACTCGCGTTTTCGCGACTTCGCGGGCTTTCGCGCCGCGAGTGTGGAGCGGGCATAATACCTGGTAATGAACAAATACCATCAAAAATCTACTGTGTATAAATAATTCATATATTGATAAAAGGGATATTAGGAAACTTAACATTATTTGGTTTTAATTACCTATTTTTTGAAATTGTGAACCATGAGAAATTACGAAAATGTAAGATTTCACAAAAACTAAGTTAGGTATATACATCCCTAATATGAATTGGAAGATTATCTGTTTGTCAATAAAACAAATCCAAAAAAGCGTTCCATTTAAGTCAATCTGGTTTTTTAAGTTTGAATTGGTTCAATAATATACGACTTCATTACCAACAATGTGGCACAACAGTCAATATTGCATTAAGTATAGTAAACTCTCTTAAAAGAATGGGTAATGGCAGATTTGTTTGTTCTTGCTAATTTCGCCGTTATTCTATTTTTTTCTTTGATCATTAAATTTTATTAATGTCGTTTCATCTCGAAGAGAGTATTACTATTACATAGGGATAGGGAAGTTTGAAATAACAAACAGGTATCCCATTAAAAAAAAACTTTATTTGAAAATTACGTTTTTCTGGACCAGTCGGTATGTTTTTGTGTGAACAAGCTTAGTTTAGAAATTCCATCGATTTTCAAGTACCGCAACAAGGCTATATCTCTATAGCTACGACACTGAATTGACTATGTACCGTCGAAATGTATTCAAATAAACTTTCAAAATTTCATATTGAAGTTTTGTTTTAGCTGGCTTACTTTATAGTCTAGTCAACAAGTGCTTTTTTGTTCAACTTTTTTCAACAGTCTCGGAAAAATATGAGCAAGGTGTCATTCGATTCGGAATAGAATGTAGATATTTTTTGAAAAAAATACAGTTCCGCTCGCTAGAATTGTAAAAGTTATAAACAATTTACTGAAAGATAAAAAGAGGAGTTTGGTTTCTGCAAATAACTCAAAAACCAATTGAGATTTTTGATATCTAAAAAAATATTCAAAAAGAGGAGAACATTTTCTATAATAAAACCTTGAAGTGCCAGATAATGAAATTTGGAAGAGTGAGGTAGGTACCATTGAAACCAACAGATATTAAGAGAAGCTAACATCATTAGGGACTTAGGTGTGTATTTCGACCAGAAACTCAATTTCGTTCCACATATACAATAAATTATGAATAAAGCATTTAAAATGCTAGGATTCATTAAAAGATCAATGAGAAACTTTAACAGTTTGGAAGTAATGAAGAACGTGTATAGTGCTAACGTGAGGAGTATATGCGAGTACGCCTCAGTGGTATGGTCTCCAGCCTATAACGTACATAATAATAATATTGAAAGAGTACAGAGGAAATTTTTTAAGTGAATATCATTCAAAACGGGCTGACTATCAACATTTAATGATTATAATGAAGTCCAGAAGCGAATATACTTGAGATCATTAGAATTACGTAGAAAAAATGTTGACATAATGTTGATTTACAAAATGGTGAATAATTTTATTGATTGTAAATATTTATTGAGCAAATTGAACCTTAATTGTAGTCCAGTGGTACTAAAATCGAGAGAATTCTTCTATATCAGTTTTGCTTCAACTAATTATGGTTATAATAGTACTTTAATAACAGCACAGCGCCTAGCAAATGCCTGTGAGGTTGATCTTTTCTCAAGTTCTGTTTTTTCTCTTGAAAACTACTTTGAAACACAGGCACTAGAGTAAAATTTTGACATCGAATTGTTTATTGAAATTTAGTGTTAATGATATTTCGTAAAAATGTAGCTTGGTTATTAAGGGGGAATTTTAAATTGTACCTTTTAATTTTGTTAGTTTTTTGTACAGATAGTTTGTGGTAGGTTAGTTTCATAAATGTAAAATGGCATGTCCGTTTAATTAAAAAAATTAATAAAGAAATTAATTTACTCCCGAAACTGTAGGATCAATATTTATAATTTTCTCAGAGGGGTTAAAATACGACTGAAAACGGGTAATCTGGCTTGCGCAAGTCAATCCCATTGCAAACACTTTAACAATAAACATTATTTAACCATATTCAATACAAAAATGTATGTACAAAAAAACTAGGGCACTTACTGGATAGATGAGTAAACAATTATTCGGTGGCAAAACATTTTGATCACGATGTTTCAGTTAGTTATGCAGGTGTTAATTATTAATTTTTTTGGGTTTGAACATGAAAATAACTGTTCAACTATAGGTTGTGAAATTTCTTCCTTTCTTGGAGCTATTTTTGAAAGGCTTCAGAATAGATCCCTTTCGAAAAAATTGAATAATTTCAATTTGTCTGTTTTTTATCAACAAGTTACGTAGTTGCAAAGTAAAAAAAATTAAATTTTTATTAATTTCAAAGAACTGTTTTTTATAATCGGAAGCAGCATAAAAATGGTTTTTTTTTCAATTTTTGTGCCCTATTGTATAAAAAACTCTCATAAGCAAATGCGTTGTTTATAGGGAAATTGAAAAAAAAATTATGATTAATTAATTTTTTTATTCTGCAACTACTTACGTGAATTATTAATTAAACACTGAAAAATAAATTTTTTCAATTTTTTTTTAAGGGTGAAGCCTTTCAAAACTAGCTCCAAGAAAGAAAAAAATTTCAGATTCACAGTTCAACAGTTATCACACTTGCAATGTTCTTGTTCAAGCAGCAAAAAATTAACTATTGTATACTTAACTAATTGAAAAATCGCGATAAAATTTTTTGCCACCGAATTATTGTTCATACAACTATCCAGTTAGTGCCTGAAATTTTTCATTTCTTAATTTTCGTGTTTAATATGGTTAAATAATGTTTATTGTAAAAGAGTCCTAAATGGGCGCGTTTTGCGCAAGCCAGATTATCCGTTTTCAGCCGTATTTTCACCCCTCTGAGAAAATTATAATTATTGATCCTACAGTTCCGACAGTTGAAACTTTCTTTTAGGAAATTTTCTTTCGAGTCTGCTTTTATATATCAAAAACCTCAATTGGTTTTTGAGATATTTGCAAAAAACCAAACCCCTCCTTTTTGCTTTCAGTCAATTGTTTATAACTTTTAAATTTTCGCAAGCGGAACTTTATTTTTTTCAAAAAATATCTGCATTCTATTCCGAATCGAATGACACCTTGCTCATATTTTTCCGAGACTGCTGAAAAAAGTTGAACAAAAAAGCACTTGTTGACTAGACTATTAGAAGTACTTAACATCGGTTTTTAAGTACCGCCCCCGGGCAATCTCCCACCTTACGGCTGCGACATTGAATTAACTATATACCATTGAAAGGTATTTAAGTAAGCTTTCAAAATCAATTTTCGAAATTGAGTGCACAAGTTTATTTCAGAATTTACATCGATTTTTTGTTTCAGCCTTCAGGCTTACTCTCCAACATTAAATCGGCAATGAATTATTTCAAATTAATTTCAAATGAATGGATCTGAGTTTGCACGAACTAACGAGTTTTGTTAATTCTTTCAATCGCAAAGGACGTCGTTTCTCACTCAGAAGAGGCTCTAGGTCCTATTGGCACTAAAAACAGTTTTCTGAGGAAATGGAATGTTACTTATCTAACGTTTTTCGAATTGCAAAATCCAAAGGATATCTAGATCTCAGTATGAATAAACTACACCTCCTCACTGGCTTCCTTACAGGACACTGTCGCCTCAGGAAGCATCTGATGAGAATAGGTTTATCAGAAAATGACGAGTGTAGATTCTGTGGAGAGGAGGAGGAAACTCCTATTCACCTGGCTACAGAATGCCTCGCCATTGCAAGCCAACGAAAGAAATGCTTTGGTCAAGAAACTTGTAGGAGGGGGGACATAACCTCCTTAAAGCCTTCCCAGATATTGGAGTCCATTAATACTCTGGAACTAGAAGGTGAGCTGTAGGTAGATGGCATAGTACAGAAAACAGCTCTGATGGGGGGTACAATAGACCATAAGGTCGCAGTGCAACATAACCCCAGACTAAATAAATAAATAAACATTTTACGAATTATTGTGATTTTTATTAAAGAAATTTGAGACTTATTTCAAAAATTAAATATACCTAGAAGCTTGATTGAATCAATTACTTGGGTATAATATTCGCAAGTTCTCATTTGTGTATGCTAACACGTGTGGCGACTTTATATAAGGGTAAAACAGTACAAATAAATAACCAAATTAGTCTCATTGAAAGCAGTTCAATTTGTTTCGATCTAGTTTTATGTAAGAATTCATAAGCTTTAATAAGTTCCAAAATTTATCACGAAAAAGAATTAGTAGGTATACTTACATTTGTTCAATTTGAGAATAATATTGTAGATCAATCATTCATAAACATTTAAAAACCATTTAAATATTCACTGAGTAGATGGTAAATGAAAATGTTATTTCACTTCAATGAATTGGAGTTTTTTCATTCCGTTATGCAATAAATCTGGTACATTTCTTCACTTCAACTCAAGTGGAAGAAATGGGTTCTAGTTCAAATAATTATGGAGTCTTTCTTGGTCGTTGATGGATATCCATTTCATACTACTTCAAAAATTAAACACAAGACAACAATATTTTACAAAATATTACTTAACTGAAGTGTTAATTAACTTCATATCATTCACTTTTTCGAAATGTTTTATCAAATATTGTCACAAGTATCTATATTAACGAAGAGGTATCTTGAATATGTGATAAAACATTATTAAATTTGAATAATTCATATTGTGATTTTATAAAAATGAAGTAAAGAACAAAATAAACGTACTAGACCTTGTTTTTAGATAATTGAATCATAGCATCCAGTGAAAAAAAATTAATGAAATTTCAATTACTCAGCCTATACTTATAACACAATTTAACAATAAAAATTAATATTAAAGGTTCACTTACCTAGCCCCATTCTACAGAAGAAGATTTCAGCTTCAATAACATTTTTGGATTTATCAATGGCAGATTCTTTTGATTTCAGAGTAGAAATTTTTGTCTCAGCTTTAGTGTCCTTATACTGAGGTTTTACTGTCGGTTCTTTAGGAGGAGTTATTTTCAATACTTCAGTAGGAATTGATTCTTGGGATGTCTTCGGAAATAATGAATGCAATTCTTTTGCGAGTTCAACTTCTTTTGGTTGCGCTAGTGAATTCTGAAACTCTTCAGCAACATCGCGAAAATCATCAGTGAGTAAGTTATCGACAGAACTGAAAGATTCCTTGGGAGGAGCTTCTTTTTCAGGTGGTTTATCAAAAGTAGGGGATTCACTGTCCAAATCTGATAATTTATCAGAGACTGTGTCTGGTTTACCTTTTTCAGCTTCCATAAAATTATAAGTAGCTGATTTTAAGTCTGTCTGCAATAATAAATCGTTATTTTTGATACCTGATACAATATCCTGTTTTGAATCAAAGGCAGAATCTAGGAAACATTTATCCATTCCTTCCTTTTCATTTTGGGATTTAGGAAATTCATTCATTTTACTAACCAAATCCATCAAGGAATTTTCTTTTTCTTTCAAATTTTCGTCTAGATGTTGTGTTGTACCAATAACGTCAAAAACTGCACCCTCAGCAGAGTGACTTCCCTTATTGATTATTTCTTGGAGGTCATCTGAATAATTACTTCCTAGCAAATCACTTACTTCATTCTTCAATAATGTTGAACTAGCTACATTATCCTTTTGCATCAAACTGTCATGGCCCAAATGTTCGAAATCGTCCACTGAATCCATTTCTCTACGAATTTGGGTTTGAGATTCTTGAAAGGTGGTATCAACATCACTTATTAAACCATCACCGGCTTCTAGAATTTTATCTTTGTTCTCCATTATTTCAAACGCTATTTTTGGCTCTTCTAGATAAAGAAAGTTAAAATTTCGCACGAACTTTTTCAAGTTCTCGTTATGTAGCTGTTCGTACGTTGAATACGTCTAAACGTCAAAATGACAAGTGTAACAAGAGAACCGCACAAAAACGAAGATGATGATGGAACAAAACTGGCAATTCACTGTTTGGCCGATTCGTTGTCGTATTTGTCGTTCACCTGAACTTCGGCAGAATAATAAAATACAGTTAATACAGACACCTTATATTTCTTCTCTCATTATAATAGAAAATTAAACAAGAAATTTTTCCAAATCCAGGGAATTAATAAGTCACAAGTCACGTTTGTTGTGGAAGTATAATTAACGATCAAACGATGTAGGAGTAAAGATGATTCATCAAGGAATTCCCTAGTCATGGACATAAATACCTGTTATAAATATACAGAAATATAAATTCAAAACCGTATGGAAGTTTCCTTGACATTGCACTAGACTTCGCTCTTGCGCATCCCCTCATTTAGATGGTTTACCTATCAGTTCGGAGATGGCACCACATGTTGCAAATATCTGTAGGTAATAGAGTTAGAGTTAAGTTAAATAAACACAGCATGAACGTAAAGGTTCGTTTCCGCCGAAATTATTGGCAACTTTAGTGTTTCCAACTATTTGTAACTCTCCAGAAAATCACCAACTTTTGTTTCCATTGTATTCACACCTAGTTGCCAACAATTTGAGAACATTTTAGTTTGACAACATGCTGTCTCCACCATCGGCAATGTCCCCGACCGACGATGATATGCAAGCAGCGGCGGTATTTATAATTTTGTGCAAAAAACACTAAAGCATAAATATTGGGTACGACCAAGCCTCAGTTAAGTCCCTAGTACACTTTGTGTGTGCTATAAATCAATTAACGTAACGGTGAATTCGTTCGTCCACGTGACGGACATGTTTCTGTTTCCACAGAGCGAAAAAATTTCTACAACAATCGTATTCTTTTGATGTTTACCGCCAAAAACGGAAACACGGTTTCCGATACCTATTTGTTTACAACTTTTGTTGCTAACACGTGGTAATTACAGAAACTTTTGTCACCAACACGTGTTGACAACACAAAAGTAGGCAACTTTTCTTTGGTGGATACCCACCATAATAACATTAATTTTTGTCAATTCAATTTTTTCAATTTCAATTTATTTTAAAACAATTTTCAAATAACATTGAAACAGGTTTACAAATTTATATCCAAGTAACAACAAAACACCTGTAGGTATGTGCATGATAATTTGATTATTGTAAATCATAGTACTTGTTTAATGTAATTATGACACTTAAGTATTCATAGCCTTGCAGTCTATTAAATTGGTCTCTTTTTTTATCACATAAAATAACCACATACGTCCTAAAAATACAATCCTAAAATATACACGTTCAGGGTGACCCATTTTGGATACTTTTGAATGGTATCTCCGTTATTTTTGAAGATCGAGGGTTGCGGTTTTCGCGACACTGTATCGTGCTACTTTTTCGTAAAACTGAAGATGCCGTCAACAGAATTTTAATAGCCCTCTTAGTTTTCAAGATACAGAGCATTTTTGAAAATGTTGCATTTTGGGATGCTCGTCGTATCGCCGTTATCCTTCATCTCATCGAAAAAAGTAATATAACATATATATATATATATATATATATATATATATATATATATATATATATATATATATATATATATATATATCCGTAGAATGCAGTGGTGAAGATAATTTTTGTTACATATTTACTATTTTCGAGTTATAAAGAAAACTTATGTTTTTTCAAATGGAATACCCTGTATATTTATATACTATAAAATTTGTCTTTTTTTTACCTTTGCAAGAATATTAGTCCGGTCAATTTAGACATTCGAAGGTGCATAAAATCCCAACAAGCTGAAAGCAGTGAAATTGTTCAAAATATAATTATAAATAATATTTAAAAGTTCCCCATCATGGAAAAATTTTTATTCAAGATCAGAGGTCAAGAAAATGAGTTTTTCGCGATTTTCAGCAAAACGGTAAGTTTTATCATAAAAGTACTTCCAAAAAAATTGTAGATCATAACATTATCTATAAAAAATGTATCAATACTTTTTTTCCTACGAGCCACCGTTTCTGAGATATAACGATTAAAAAAGTTATAAAAGTTGTTATATTCATAATATGCACACGTTTCCACGCCACCTATGAGGTAGTGTACTTAGCGCGTTTTTTTTAACGTGATTTCCCCAGTTGGCTGTCTCCAAGGGTCAGTTGTGATCTTGTTCAATGTGAAACTTTTGCAAAATAACGGAAAATTTCAAAGATTGGAAAAGATAAAAGCGATGTAAATTTAAAAAAAGTGGTTCATTCGCCTGATTAGTAAGTTTCAAATTCTTCTTGTTCTTCTTCTTGATCTTCTTCTTGTTCTTCTTCGACTCCTGCTTCTTCATCTTCATTATAGATGCAAGTAAATTGCGTCAATAGCGATGTATCGTACGACACTTCGGAATCAAACGAATCCTCCATTGTTTGTGATTCAACATTAAAGCACGACCGGCTTTGACAATTTATGCATGCCAGAGAACAAAACAGTCCGACTTTTTTGCAACCACATTTAGCACTGCATCCCTTTAAGCAGTTCCCAAAAATATTGTTTAGCAGTTTTTTCCGGCGTAGGTGGGAGTAAAGTTTGAACTGGCTCTAATATATTGTTGACCAACTTCCAACCCCAGTCTGTAGGGTCTAGCTGATAACCAAGCCTCTCTTGAACTTGGTAATATACCCGAAAAAGATGTTGATGAGCAGCAACTGAGGTTGGAGGAAGACAAGCTAATTGAACTTGTTTTTTATTTTTAGTATTTTTAACGAGACATGCATATCGATGCTTATCTAAACAGGTAGTTATTTTTTAGGAGCTCCGTACATAGAAAGAAGAAAGCGGATGCCGTTGGTAATAACTTCTTGTTGAGTTGAATTACTCTTTTTAAAAATTTCAGCACATTGAACTATTAGGCCAAGCTACAGAGATTTTTTCATGTAAAAAGTGTTAGAAGAAAACCAGCTCCGCCATTGTGTGTAAAATAGTTCCACATGTGATATGTTTTTCACTCGACTTTATTATTTATGTCTTTGTTATTAACAATTTTATGCAAAAAAATAAAATTGAAACTATCAGAGTAATCGTGATGATGTCAATAGACTTATTGTAGAAAATGAAAAGACGAAAAAAATGAGAGGTCGGACGACTCGATCAGACCCTTAGTCTAAGGGAAAATTGGAAAAAACCGGTTATTTTTTGAGTTGTAGCGTAGATCCTCCGGTTAGTATTATTTATCAATATAAACTTTATTGATATTTAAAATAAAAACACTTGGCTTTAAGTTTCACAAATATATTGAATAAAAATTAACAATTACATTAGTCAACTAGTTTCGGGTTATGGGCCCATTATCAAGACTCAGTCTTGATCTATTCACTGGACTAAATTGGCTACGACCCCAAAAGTGTATCACCCTGTAGGTATTCAAAAATGCTTGATAGCCCCAAATATTGAGTTATAGAAGTATAATATGTTTACCAAATTTCAATTAATCAGTAGTTTTTTTAGTCATTAACTAATAAATGTCGAATAAAGTGTGTTCAAGAAATAAAGTTTCAACACAAGTCAATTCTTTTTGGCATTTATCTCGACATCCATGCAGTTTTCGAAAAACATACAAGAGAGCAAAAAGTATCCAAAATAAAGAGAGAATTAGAATTGATATTTCATTGGAAGCAGAGGCGGCACGCATAAAAGTTCGAGAGGGTTGAATTGGGTACGACCCCCAAAAGTGTATCACCCTGTAGGTAATCAAAAATGCTTAATAGCCCCAAATATTGAGCTATTGAAGTGAAATAGGTGTGCCAAATTTCATTCAACTATTTTGAAAATTATAGGAGGAAACTTAGAAAAAAACAGAAAAATATAAAACTGTGGCACCCTGTATATCAGAAACGAAGCTCCTCAGTTTATATGTTTATATGAGATTTTCATCATAAAAAAATGTCTTTTACAAGTGGTAATGTCCTGCTACAAAGAACTGACTCACCCTGTATATATATATATATATATATATATATATATATATATATATATATATATATATATATATATATATATATATAGAGAGAGAGAGAGAGAGAGAGAGAATTGGTTATTGGTATGTTTGGATGGTGACCGATGCGCTGCGACCTTATTAGATCTATTGTGCCCCATCTTCTTCTGCTTCTATGATATATATATATATATTATATATTATATATATATATATATATATATATATATATATATATATATATATATATATATATATTTATTCGAATTGTTGTTGCCTGTGAATTATTTCTAATCTCTTGATAATTATTAGCAATGTTAATATTGGCATGTTGAATCTCAAAAAACTCGATCGCCACGACGAATGTCGTGGCGAAACGTCAACTTTTTAATAAAATCGAGTTTTTTGAGATACAACAAGCCTATCACTGCTAATAATTATCAAGAGATTATATATCAATATATATATATATATATATATATATATATATATATATATATATATATATATATATATATATATATATATATATTTATATTATATATTATATATATATATATATATATATATATATATTTATATATATATATATATATATATATATAAAAAGATATTGATCTTTATACAGGTAGAGATATTCCACTTTTGTAAATTATGCTCGGATCAATAAAACTCTGTATTTAATCTGTCTTCCTCCAAATGCTTTCTTACAATAGCATCATGCCGTCGTGTCTACCTTGTATTTGTAGTATGGGTTGATTATATAATTATCGAACTGGAGATGGGTATGGATAATTATCTATTTGTTCCGCTTTGATCATATTGTAACTAATATATCTCTTACTCATACGTGAGTATATATATATATATATATATATATATATATATATATATATATATATATATATATATATATATATATATATATATATATATATATTTTCTTCAAATTTTACTGACCACTTTTATTATATAGTAGGAGTATAGTTTTACTAGGTTAAGGCCACAAATACAGTCAATTTTAATAATATTTTACTTCCAAATATCACAAATATTTTGATTTGTGATATTTGGAAGTAAAATATTATTAAAATTGACTGTATTTATGGCCTTAACCTAGTAAAACTATACTCCTACTATATATATATATTATTATATATATATATATATATATATATATATATATATATATATATATATATATAGTAAGAGTATAGTTTTACTAGGTTAAGGCCATAAATACAGTCAATTTAATAATATTTTACTTCCAAATATCACAAATCAAATTATTTGTGATATTTGGAAGTAAACTATTATTAAAATTGACTGTATTTGTGGCCTCAACCTAGTAAAACTATAGTATATATATATATATATATATATATATATATATATATATATATATATATATATATATTTATATAAAAACTTTTCTAAAAGTTTTGATAAAGCCACGAATGTCGTGGCGAAACGTCAACTTTTTAATAAAATCGAGTTTTTTGAGATTCAACAAGCCTGTTATTGCTAATAATTATCGGAGATTATATATATATATATATATATATACATATATACAGGGCCCTGCAACAGTAGCGCGGTGTCCCATATCTCTATTTGGGAAACAGATAGAAATCTACATTTCTATAATATTACCTTATTGCTCGAGCTCGACAAAATAAAAATATTGTCGCTTACACAGGGTGTTCAATTTCTTCTGAGCGGATATCAACTATGTTAATTCGAATGGCAACCTATATTTTTTGTCGCCTTTTCGGTTTCTACATAGAAAATAAAAGATACTTTGTAAAGATCCTCATTTCGAAAATATTTATGGATTTCGAGATTTTTTGCATTTTTGATTTTTTTTTTCAATTTTGGTCACTCAGAATATTTGAAATTATAAAGTTGTGCCAAGTCCAATTGAAATTTATTTTCGGTCAAATATTCTACATTGGTAACTCTCTCAAACGATATATCTGAAATCAACCTGCGATATACAGGGTATAAAAAATCGCTTGCCACATATTGTAAATAAAAATGTACAGAATTTTCCTCATTTCAAATGGAACACCCAGTATATTATAGATCCAGAGAAGCGTTAAGAAAAGCTCTACAAATGTCATGAAATATTCCCTATGGTTAAGTTTACTAGTTTTCCTCAAAACAGCGAAAAATGGCAAATATTCAAATTTCTTCGCTATAATCTCAATGAACGACTTTTTTAATAAATAACCTGTTGGTAGATAAACAAGTTGTGAATTACACCACAAAATATACCTGGTATATTTGAAATAATTTCAATAATCTCAAAATTTGAGCCACATTCTTTCGATCTAAATCAACCTTTCAGCGAATAAAATATTTATTGGAAATCGGGTAGTCTGGCAAATGACAGATATTGGCCTTCAAATAAGTATTGAAATCTTTATTGATTCGTTAAGTAGAACTTTCGATTTGATTTCATCAGAATGTTGTTAAATTATATCGAAAGTTCAACTTAACGAATCACTAAAGATTTCAATACTTATTTGAAGGCAAATATTTTGATCTGTCATTTGCCAGACTACCCGATTTCCAATAAATATTTCATTCGCTGAAAGGGTGTTTTAAATCGAAAGAATATGGCTCAAATTTGGAGATTATTGAAATTATTTTGAATATACAATGAATATTTTGTGGTGTAATTCACAACTTGTTTATCTACCAACAGGTTATTTTTGGAAAAAGTCGTTCATTGAGATTATAGCAAAGAAATTTGAATATTTGCCATTTTTCCCTGTTTTAAGGAAAACTAGTAAACTTAACCATAGGGAATACTTCATGACATTTATAGAGCTTTTCTTAGCGCTTCTTCTGGATCTATAATATACAGGATGTTCCATTTGAAATAAGGAAGATTCTGTACATTTTTATTTACAATATGTGGCAAGCGATTTTTCATACCTGTATATCGCAGGTTGATTTCAGATATATCGTTTGAAATAGTTAACAATGTAGAATATTTGACTAAAAATTAATTTCAATTGGACTTGGCACAACTTCATAATTTCAAATATTCTGAGTGACCAAAATTGAAAAAAAATCAAAAATGCAAAAAATCTCCAAAACCGTAAATATTTTCGAAATGAAGATCTATATAAAGTATCTTTTATTTTCTATGTAGAAACCGAAAAGGCGACAAAAAATATAGGTTGCTATTTGAAAAAACATAGTTGATATTCGTCCAGAAGAAATTGAACATCCTGTGTGACCGACAATATTTTTATTTTGTCGAGCTCGAGCAATAAGGTAATATTATAGAAATATAGATTTCTATCTGTTTCCAAAATAGAGGTATGGAACACCGCGCCACTGTTGCAGGACCCTGTATATATTTATATATATATATATATATATATATATATATTATATATATATATATATTATTATATATATACATATTATTATATATATACATATATATATATATATATATTTTTATTAATATATATATTAATATATATTTTTATATATATATATATATATATATATATATATATATATATATATATATATATATATATATATATATATATATATTATTATATAATAATACATATATATATATATATATATATATATATATATATATATATATATATATATATATATATATATATATATATATATATTATATATATATACTATATATATATATATATATATATATATATATATATACATATATATATATATAATATATATATATATATATATATATATATATATATATATATATATATATAAAGATATTGATCTTTATGCAGGTAGAGATATTCCACTTTTGTAAATTATGCTCGGATCAATAAAACTCTGTATTTAATCTGTCTTCCTCCAAATGCTTCCTTACAATAGCATCATGCCGTCATGTCTACCTTGTATTTGTAGTATGGGTTGATTATAAAATTATCGAACTGGAGATGGGTATGGATAAATAACTATTTGTTCCGCTTGGATCAAATTACAACTATAATATCATTACTCATACGTGAGAAAGATTCGGATTATAATTTTGACTGGAACCTCTCAGACTATTTTCTTCACCAGTATGTAGGTAGGTATGTGTAGCGTTTTATGAGGCAAATCTGAAACCAATATTGAATGGATTACAGCAGATGATATTAATAACACAAATTCAACAACAAAGGAACACAGTATAAACTAAAAACTTGTTAGTTGAAACAGAATTCGAATTGTAACATAATTTTCACCAATGGCAATTTTTTTAATAAAAAAAGATGAGAGTTGTCGTGGTACACCCGGTAGGAACGAACCTTATTTCGCTACCTATATATTAAATAGCAGGTAAAATGAAATAAATTGATAAAGTTCGAGAGTGATTAAATAAAAGAATATATAAATGAAGGAATGGTAATAAAATTGTAATAATTGATTTTTTAAATTATTATATAAAGATGAACTAATTAAAATCTTAATCAGTACATTCACTTACTTAGTAATGAATGGTTTGTGGTAACTAAAGTAGAACACATATATTTGCGATTATATTTTATGTAATGTAGCTTCTTTCAGAAATGTTGATTCTGAAATCGTTATTTTTTTGAATGGAAATATATCACATATTTCCATTGTAAAAAAATTGCTTCCTTCAATTTTTCATTGCGATTACTGATTAACATTTTAAGAATATATAGTAGAATATTTGCGAACATTATAATCAGTATTCAACTTCAACGTTATCTATAATAATATAATGATACTTATCAGACTTCATCTTCACCAGCCTCAACTTCAACTGAAACTCAACTCATGGTTTAATGATAAAATAATAACAATACGCATGTACGAATACAGCTGATGCGCAAGCCTAGCCACGCTCTCGAATCAGTCGTGTCGGGCACAGTTTTAGGACTATTTTTCATTCGCGAATTATTGAAGTGTGATATGAGATAAAGAAATTCTTTTTAACATTCAATTTTCCTTTCCTTAACTCTTTCAAGAGACGTAGTTATATGAAAAAGTGTAAAATTAAACGGCTTGATAATAAGAAATCTTTTGGGGCACTATTCTTTGATCTCACTAAGGCTTTCGGTAGCCTCAATTTAGATTTTGTCGAAGAAAAAATATATCCTTGTGATTTCGTGGAAACACATTGACTTGGCTGATGTAGGAGAATAGCAGTCAAAATAAATTAAACTCATTCAAATGAGGCAATTGTTAACCTAGGTGTTCCACAGGGTTCTGTACTGGGCCCACTTATATTTATAGTCTTTATGAATGACCTACCTGACAATATGAAAACGAAATGTAAGGTTATAATTATATGCGAATGTTTCCTTCGCAACTTGTGGCAATTCTCCTGAAGAACTGACACATGAATTAACTTTACTATATAATAAGTTTACCGACTGATGTTTGAACAATCATCTAATTTTAAATCATGGAAAAACGGTTCTAATGAAAGTCAATATCATTAATGAATCCAACACGTCTTCTGAAATACGTACTGAAAATATTATGATGGCTTTTTCCGAGTCGGTAAAAATCCTTGGAACTTTCATTGACTCATCACTTTCTTTTCAGGCATGTACTGATGATAAGAAGATATGTAGCAGCTACTATGCAATCTTGCAACTTAAGAATATAATTTTCCCAACAACAACTAATGAGCATCTTTCATGCGATGACATACTCTTATTTGTCCTATAATGTTATAATATGGGGAAACTCTAGATTCTCAGCAAAATTGTTTGTTTTACAAAAAAAAATAATACGTGTTATCTTTGGGATTGATAAGCGAACCTCCTGTAGAGGTCACTTCCAGAGAAACAAAATTCTGACTCTCCCCTGTATCTATATTTATAAAAATATTTTCAAGAATAATCTGAACGACTTCATTAAAAGTGCTGACAATCATAACTATGAGACAAGGCATGGTAATCTTCTTCGAATACCGCCTCATCGTACCTTTTTTTTTTGAAAAGAGTCCATCTTACACTGGCATAGTTGTATAATCAACTACCAATCTCTATAAGAAAAGTCCAAAATTTGAATATGTTTAAAAAATCTCTCAAAGATCTCCTGTGGCAATTTTCATTCTATAATGAATTCATGGAATGTTGCTTTTGATGTTCTTTTATGCCTTTTCGTATTTATTTATGCTGTGATTTATTTCAATGTATTCTCTTTTGTCCACTGACTTTTCCAATATCATGTAAATGGTCTTAAAAGATTATTATTATAATTATTATATCGAATTCGATTGTATATTTCACTGAATATTATCGTATGCAGACGGGACAATTCTACGAAACCAAGAATTTATGTTAAACGTGCCAACGTCGCAACAATAGTATATGATTCGGCCCAGTACTAATATATCTTTTATATTCAACTTCTCCGTTTTCCTGTTCCAGTTCCAGTATTCAATGCCCCTTCATAGATTACAAACGTCGTTCAGTTATTCTATCGTATCGTGTCAAGCGCAAGTTGCATTACTGTTCTAAATACGGAATACTCGCACGTCAGGCAATTTTATTGAACAGATGGTTTGGTAGATGTTGTTACTTGTGTGACAACATATTATGCTGAATTTATTTTGTTCAAGTCCCTAATACTACTGTACTGCTGAAGTGTAAAGTTTTATAAATTCTTAATTATGACTACAAGAAGAGATCCTGTAGCAAGGGATAGTGTCACAGAGACGTTAAAGTATGGTTTTGATACAGAAAAAAATAATTATCACTGCAAATCTATATCGAATAGAACAAATGGATACAAGGTACGTTTTCAATTATGAATTAGATTCATTCCATTATACTCTTTCCTTTTAATTCGAGTTTCTGTTTTTTGAATCTTAAAAACCTTGATAACATTGTTAATATATTTTTTTACTATAAAGAAACGCGAGATATAAGTGTTTGGTTAATACAGTTTACCGAGAATTCAGTATATTTACTTCAGAATAGGAAAATAATTTATTGAATCACACCGAAAATACACATGCCGCATTGCTGTCACAATTAATAGGTTATCTTCATTGTTGCCGCCTTTTGCTAATAAATTTTGCTGTTGAATACATCAGATGCACTGTTCTGACCATTGTTCAGTCTTTTGAACAAACAAAAAATCCCATGTAATCACTTGTAGAATCGCAGTAAACATAGAGAGTAAAATTACTACAGCCTTTTGCCTTTATACCTAGTACTTATGATTTTTGTTTGATATCAACGATAACTAGTGATATTATAAATTGGAATTCCTTCCAGATTTTGACATATTGTTTACATGAAATTAAAATTACTTAAATCTAATCTATTTTATGAGGTACTATAATTTTAATATGTTGAAAAGTATTTAGGTACCTATTTGCAGTTCTGTGGAACATTATCATAAAGATTTTGAGAGTAAATAGGTACAATTTGAAAAATTATAGCTAACTCAAGAAAAATAATAACTTTTGTTTGGAGTCACATACATGTTTCGTTCGATCGCGTAAGTAACTAGGAAGGGGGTTGTAGAGTTGATAACGAATAATTGTTGAATATATTTCTAAACTTAGTTATTTACATGTGATAGGTACCAACCTCATTATGAATCATGGAGTTTTTTGCAGTAAATTGCTCGGTAAATTGTATTCGAGTTGATTCAGTAGGTACGTACCTACTTATATCTTTTCTCTTCTAAATCGCATTCCTACGAGAAATTTCTGAATTTAGGTACATATTCAGTACGTGAATATTCTATTGATTAACAAGTCTCATTTAGTGAAACAATTTCACTGTATCAAAACTTTTTATTGGCTGTTTGTTAGCATGTTGACAAGTATCAAGGTATGTGTTATCATTTCAAAGATGTTCATCAGAAATTCGAACAGATTTCGAAAGTATCAAAACAATTAAACTCGATTAATTTCGACTAGGTACCTATTTGTAATAGTAGTGAGAACTAGGTAGGTACCTAGCGAAGGGTTAACCGCGCTAGGAAATCATGTACACTAAAATACTAAATTGCATAAAATTGCAACAAATTGCATAAAATTGCAAAAAATTGCAAAAACTTGCATACAATTGCAAAAAATTGCATAAAATTGCAAAAAACTGCAGAAAATTGAAAAATTGCATAAAGTTGCAAAAAATTGCAAAAATTCCAAAAAACTTCAGAAAATGCCAAAAAAAAAATTTTTAATTATGAAACGAAAAATTTGAAACAAAATTGCATGAAATTGTAAAAAATTGCAAAAAAATTTCAGGAAATTCAAAGAGAAATTCCAACAAATTTTACAAATTCAATAATTGAACTAAAAATTATATATATATATATATATATATATATATATATATATATATATATATATATATATATATATATATATATATATATATATATATATATATATATATATATATATATATATATATATATATATATATATATATATATATATATATATATATATATATATATATATATATATATATATATATATATATATATAGGGAGAAAATGCTTAATCAGGTATGCAGTCTTAGGGCTGATTAAAAGAAAACTCTTGTTTCTGTTCAAGCTTTCGAGTCTTTATTGGCTCTTCATCAGGAACTCTACAATAATAATCATAAAGATATAAACAACATTAAGAATGCCTCTAAAAAGATATTACTTACGAAAAATGAGGTTGAGGTTCGTAAGTAATATCTTTTTAGAGGCATTCTTAATGTTGTTTATATCTTTATGATTATTATTGTAGAGTTCCTGATGAAGAGCCAATAAAGACTCGAAAGCTTGAACAGAAACAAGAGTTTTCTTTTAATCAGCCCTAAGACTGCATACCTGATTAAGCATTTTCTCCCTTAACTTAGACAGTCGTCTAACCTTAACAATTATATATATATATATATATATATATATATATATATATATATATATATATATATATATATATATATATATATATACATTTATATATATATATATATATATATATATATATATATATATATATATATATATATATATATATATATATATATATATATATATATATATATATATATATATATATATATATGTATACAGTTAAAATATTCAAATAAACAATAGCATATAAATGTAAAAGTTATTTAAATTTTTTTTCATTTGTTTAAATAATGTACGAGTATTTATGCGAATACGGTCTTACGGTGCCCTTAAGGACCTTGGGACCAAAGAAAATGAAATTTTCCTCAATTATCTTCCCGATAACTCTTCCTATATACTATCTGAGTAGTAAAAGCCGTAATAATTGTCTAGTGATTTGATCACAAAAGGTTGTGAATAGGATGAGTTTAAATTGGTGCTTCTTTTATTTGACATCATTCTCAATAGCTGATCAGAGCTTAATCTGTTAATCTGAAATGAAATGGAACTTCAATTGTTTTGTATTTAAAAGTTAAAAGTTTATTTTATACTGTGGTTGATTTTAATTGTTACCAGCATAAAGTTGTTTTTCTTATAGTTAAAATTTTTTCTTTAACCTTTACATCAACGTAAGGACTTGTTGGTTCCAGATTCTGTGGAATATCAAATGATGGCACAATTTTTCAAAATTGAGGATATCCGCATCAGGAGGTGTGGAGATATCTTCAGAAAAATATTCTTTGAACAGAGATATTTCTTCTTAATTGAAATTTTCATCGATCTTTCCATGTGCAACCTGCCATCACAAATAAAAGTCGTATCAAAATTTAGGTTATTCTTGTGGACATCTGCTTTTCAGTTTTGAGGTATATTGTATACTTTCAGTTCGTTCCAACTTCTTTCATGAGTAGTATCGCCTATCCCTAAATTCCTAATCTATTTTAGCATCAGTTAGGCCTTCAAGCAATTTTTTTCTATTTGACCATCTAATGGATACAAATGGTCTCCGAGAATGAGAATGAATTTAACTGTATCAATCAAAATGAATTCAGATCACCAATGTCAAAATTAGTTTTTCAATCATTTCTGTAAGAACGTCCGCAACAACTTTAGCAGATACCTATATAAAATAAATTTGGTTATTTTTATTTTTTCGTTTTCGTATTTCCCTCGGTATTTCCATTCATATTTTCTAAGTTATTTGTCAAAATAGGCAATACCCCTTCTGTAACATTTGTTTTTTCTTATTGATTTTGAAGTTGATAAAGTGTAGGTCAAACAATTATTGAATATGAGAGACTGTTGAGAACTACTTACTACTATTGTCGATTGACACATTACACAAGGAATGGGGCAGAATACACTATTGGATGAATTCAATGAAATTTGTATTTGCAGTTGTTAAACTTAGAAATAAATACTTTTTGTTTTTACACGCGCCTTGTGGAGAAGAGGTTGACCGGCTGTGAAGCAGGTGTGCTGGGTTCGAATCCTGGGTTAGGTATGGATGATTGTGTATGTTGTTGAGTTTTAGTGATTCAATTAAAAAAATTGGTAGCTAGGTAATGTACAGTGTTTACAAGTCCATAAGCTGTTCGGAACTGACGTTGAACAGTAGGCCCATAGAGTCAAAAAAAAAACTTCAGTTTCTTATAGCCCAGTAAATTGAATTTTTGAAGACGTTCGCTATATAAAGGTTCATAATATTAGGGATAATCGCTTTTAGGCAAATCCTCTCGAACAAATGTTTTGATTTGGATTATCTTCGTCTTTCAATGCTCCCATAGCGAAAGCATTGTCTATTCCTTGTATTTTCAAAATACTTTTGATGAATTCTGGGATTGTATTACCAAAGTATTTCCCGACAATATCCCAAAAATGTTCCGGATTAATTTTCGACATTTTCTATTCAACTTTAAAGAACATTTTTTTCTCTTGTACTTGAATCCGTTTCGTAGTTAGGGTATTCCCCGAAAGGTTTGAGGTTTGAGCTACAGTCCAATGTTCCCTAGCATTCAGTTTGTACGCGATAACGAACTATAGAAAATATAGTATCATGTATATTATGGAAGTTTTCGAAATATTTCGAAATGAATTCAAAAATTCCAGAAAAGTCCACAAATTGATAATAAAATTCCGAAAAATTTTCATAAAATTGCGAAAAATTTTCATAAAATTGCGAAAAATTGCAGATAATTGCTTGAAATTACAGAAAATTGCATAAAATTGCAGAAAATTGCAAAAAATTGCAGAAAATTATAAAAAATTGCAGAAAATTGCATAAAATTGCAAAAAATTGCTTAAAATTCCTGGACGTTGTACACCAAAATTGCACCGCGGTCAACCCCTCGGTACCTAGGTAAGGTAAATGTACGGAAATCTGGCACAGCACCTAATACTGACACTTTTGTTTATGTGAGATAAATAAGAAATCTACCATGTTTTTAAAATTACCGCCAACATTCACAGAAACTATAATGTCATTTTTCTGTCTAAAAATGATTTTGACACAGCGAAGTGTATTACTGTTGCATGTATACCCGTTTCAAGTGACCGTTACCTTCCTCTTATGTTTTTTGTGCAAATTCTTATAAGACTCTTGAGTTGAGGTTCAACTTCCAGGTAAGTTTTTTCGTCTAAAACAGTGAATTTTAAGTATGGGCAGTTTACAAATGTGTTTGTATTGTATATTCTATATAATATTTCAAGAAATATACAACTTTTTAAATTATAACCAACAAATTTTGGAGGTGTCATAATTATGTACGACTTCAAAGCACATTTCCTTATTCTGACACGTCTGTCAGAATTAGGTGAAAGACCTGAAATATTTTTCTCTCTCTTGCTCGTACTAAAATAATGATGGTGTTGTATACTATGCTCAAAATATGCAAAATGTAACTTCTCAATGGTACATCCTAATTCGGACAAGGGGTGTCACAATTAGGAACTCGTGTGTCAGGTTTAGGATAAATGATGGTTTATAGGAATTTCCTGTCTTTTTCAGAATATCGGAAAAGAAGAAAAATCGTCGATATGATCCAGATACGTTGAAATTGGCACTTGAATCAATAAAGAATGGAATGCCCGTAAAAACAGCAAGTAATATTTATAAAATTCCAAAAACCACATTACATTATAAGAAAACAGGAAAATATCCTGTAGAATGTTCGCCTGGTGCTCCAACACTATTAACACCTGAAGAGGAGGCAACATTGGTGAAGTGGATTCACGTTGCCAAAATGGGATTACCAGTTAGTGAAGACCATTTTGCTGGATAGCGTGGCAATGCTACTTAAAAAGAACAATCGTCCAAACCCGTTTCGTGAAAATAGACCTCGGAGACATTGGTATGAATCGTTCCTACATCGTAATACTAAAATTTCCAATAGAATGTGTCAAAACTTGATAAATTCACGTGCAGCGGTAACTGAACCCGCCATAAGAAACTGGTTTTTGGAATTAGAGAACTATTTCAATGAAAACAATTTACATGAAGTAGCTTCCGATCCAAGAAGAGTGTTTAACGCAGATGATTCTGCTTTTTTCTTATGTCCAAAAGGAAAGAAGGTCCTCACAGTTAAAGGAAGCAAAACAGTGTACAGCCACACAAGCAATGACGAAAAGGAATGTATTACAGTTTTGGTAACAGGCAAGTATTTACTTTTTATTCCTAATATTTTTATTAATGGGTACCTATTTTATAAAACAAACATTAGCTATTTTCTTTTCTTTCAGCCAATGCTGCCGGTAACGTAGCCCCTCCAATGGTAATGCACTCGTATGAGCGGATTTCCCAAAGCATAGTTAATTTAATGCCCAATGGATGTGGACTTGGCAAATCAGAATCAGGATGGATGACCAGTGAAAGTTTTTTCGAGTACATGTGCAACGTTTTTTATCCGTGGATTCTCAAAAATGACATTTCCTTGCCAATAATATTTTACGTGGATGGCCATAAATCGCATTTGACACTTCCATTAAGCGAATTCTGTTCCGAAAAAGAAATTATCTCAATCAGCCTCTTACCAAATTCCACTCATATGCTCCAACCCATGGACGTGGGGGTTTTCCGTCCCTTAAAAAATGGCTGGAAGAAGGCAACAGATCAATTCAAAATTTATAATAACAGACAAAAATTGAGAAAGGAAAATTTTGCTCCTCTTCTAGACAAAGTCTAGTTATGTTAAAAAACGTAATGTTAAAAAACGCTTTCAGGACATGTGGCCTTTGCCCATTCAACCCCAATGCAATAAGCTTTGAGAAACTGGTGACTGCCCCTTCAGCCCAACATACGAACAACACAATCGTAAACCCTATAGAAAAAATATGTAAATTCAATGAGGAGCAAATAGAATTTATTGAAGAGTTAATTGGAAAGGAAAGAACAGAAAAATTTAAAAATTGCCAGGAAACCAATAATTGGAATGGGAAAATCGAAGACACGTCATTGTTTGAATTTTGGTGCAATTTCAGTAGATGTTTGAACAACAAGGAAAACGAAAATCCTAATGAATCAATCGTGCAAGTTCAAGAAGGTGAAGAATACTCTTATCTAGATGACGAAAACTTACTGGTAGAAGCAGAACGAATCGAGGAAGTGTTGACTGAAGAAAAAGGAGATGAGGATTTAGTGAAAGAAACACATTTGGAAAATGTCATTTGTATGGAAATAGAAGACCCAGTAGAGAACATAACTGTTGAAATTTATCAAATCGAGATTTTGGACCAAGACAAGTTATTATTTAACAATAGTGAAACATATACACCTGAAGAACGAACTACAGAATCCCCAGCAAAGACCGCCGACATATCCAATCCAAAAATAAATATATTATCCAATATTGTTTTAGAAATGAGTCCGAAGGATGCAACAAACATATTCAAGTAACAGATAGGAGCAAAAATGAAGAAATAGTATCTAATGAGCATGACATTAGAGAAACTGAGTGTACACCTAAAACTCCTGAAACGACTCTTGCTTCCATATCATCAGCTTCTACCTCAACAATAACTTCTGATTCAACAAGTCATATTCCTACCTCAACAATAACTTCTGAATCAACAAGTCATATTCCTTCAGATGTGCCATCCCCATTCAAGACTATACTATTCTGGCCAACCGTTCAAAAGTCGCAGAAAAAAAGGAATCCTAAAGAAAAATTACCTAGTGTAGCAACCTCAGAGCAGTGGAAAAACTACTATAAAAAAAAGAAGAAAAAAAGAGGCAGGAAGAGGAGGAAAAGGAGAAACGTAAGAGATTAAGAGAACAAAAGGCAGAACAGAAGGCAGAACAAAAAGTAAAAAAGCCAAGAATTGTCAAATCAAAAGATAATAAAGAAAAAGTAAATCGAAGGGTATTTGATTCAGATTCTGATGATCAATCAAAGCCGTCAACTGAATCATCTGTCCCTAACTGCGAGCAACAGTTCAGTATCGACGATTATGTGGTTGTTACATATGATGGTATCAAATATCCAGGAATCATTAAAGATCAACGTGATAATGAAGCTTTTGTTAGTGTTATGATTCCCAGTGGCTGTAACCGGAAGTGGCCAAAACAAGAAGATTGTATCTGGTACGAGCTTAGCGAAATAATCATAAAAATTAATCCTCCGATTTTAAACAACAGCAGGGGAACTTATACTGTACCAGAACTAAAAACATATTTGAGATTTAGAGAATAATAAGTAATCATAACTAAGAAAAAGTGCTGCTGTATATTTGTTTACTTATTTTGATACTCTTAGGACGAATTTTACCTCAAAACTCAACTGCTTTATTTGTTTTTATGGTCTATAGATTTGTATATTCAGAATTAAGAACACGTAGGTGTCCTTAATAGGAACAGTGTCATAATTAGAGCCTACTGTGTGTCATAATTTGGCTAAAACCTTATTTCTGGTGTCGGAATTAGAGACATTTACACTAGTTTCTAAATATTCCATTTTTGATAAAAGTTCAAAAATAAATATGATTTGAACAACAAAATGTCGTTTTATTTATAATTTTTGAACAGCCTAGCACATTCAATTAATTCAAAATCCAAATCATTCTTATCAAGCTCCTTCCTTAACCTGTCCGAATTCGGTACATTTACCTTACTTTTATTTTTTCTGGTTTTGATAGATTTTGCTGTAACCAAATTATTTTCATCGCAAGTGATATTGTGCAAGGGAAGATAATGAATACAATAATCAAATGAGAATGGAGAGCATCGTTTTTATTAATTTTCAATCAACTTTAATACAACAACTACTTATGTTACTGGTTATTAAAAGTAGTCACTATGTCCGATTCCAAATGGCCCGATGCTTTTTCGAAAACGAACGAATATGAGGTTTGTTCTTGGGTTTGTTGCATTACTATGTAGGCATATTTTTAATCTACTCGTTAAATTGCCTGATAAACGTAATATTATGAAATTTATTTCGATCTATAATATTCAATAGAAAAAGCGTGTCTGTGTTATGTTTTTGTAGATAAAAATTTTTATTTTGTTGTTATAGATATATTTTCTACTGTGGTTTTTGTTGATATGATGCTTTTTTTAAAAATATATGTTAGAGCAGAAGTATATTATTCTTGAATTTATTTTTTAAGCTTTCCAGTTATTTGAAATAATTTGGGTTAGTTAGTAGCTAACGTGAACGAAAGAAAGCTTCAAAGAGATGGAAAAATTATTTCAAAATAGTAGCCCAAAAAAAAATTATATAATTTTGATCAATGCATATTAAACTATAAGTGTTTTCTCAAGCATGATCTTACATATGCACTCCATTTTCCACTAGTAAATTCACATAAATAATATTGGATCAGTTTCATCCATTCGAGCAATTAATAATCTAGCATCTTCCACATTTTTTTATAACTTCCAGAAAACCACTATTTTAATATATATGGTTGCATTATCTAGCTAAATTGTATTTGCTCATAAAATAAACATTTGATTTGAGTTCTCCTCCATTAACTTCAATTACTCCAGTGAAATAAGACTTCCTCTGCGGAATGAGGCCGAACTAGCTGAATTTTTGCAGAGACCTTCGTTTTGATGTTCCAATGAAGCACAAAAAAATCTCATATGCCGACCCTTGTGCGTCTTGAGATATCGAAAGTCAAAGGTCATAAAAATCGGTTTTATCGCGAAAATCTCACTTCCAGTGCATCTGACGTCGTAAGAACTCATCACAAAACTTACGTAAAAAAGTATTCTCTACAAAATTTTTCATATACATTTTTTTCGTACGACCAACCGTTTTCGAGATACAGCACGATAAAGCGGTAGAGCGCATCATTAATAGGTGATATTGCATTATACTGCAGAGCTATAACTATAAAAGCACTTTTCTCAATCTGTTATTCTAGAAAATCAAATTCCTATTATTCAAACCGTTGAAAATTTGTTTATTTATAAAAAAAATATATAATAAATAATTAATAACAAAAACTACATTCTTTTCCCCACCACTTTTTAAGTAAAATGCAAGGCGCGTTTTTTTTGACATGGTATCCCCAGTAGGCCTAATGCATGTTTTCGATTTTAGAAAAGCCTTTTATAATTTTTTACACCTGGCGCTACGCATCTTATGTTTCTTTGCCGTCCTCATCGTCTTCGTCTAGTTCCACTAGCACGTCAACCAACACATTGTCGTCATCAGACGCTGCCTCCAAGTCTGTTGGCTCTATGTCAGCTGGCAAAACCTCTTCAGGGCTCAAGGTCACTGAAGTCTTCTATGTTCTGCAACTTCGTTGACGGGTTCAGGCATGCCTGTCCGTGACACTGGCCACAAACTTTGGAGCATGGCAGCCCGACTTTTCTACACCCGCACTGCGCACCACATCCCTTTTTACAATTACAAAATATTGTACTCAATAGTTCGTCTGGAGCAGGTGGCAGTAGTGTTGTTTTCGGCTGAATTACGTCGTTTTCTAATACCCAACCCCATTCTTCGGGTTGTAGATTTTTCTCTAGCCAAATCTGAACTTGGTAGTAGACCCGATAAATATGTTGTCGAGCTGCTTCACTCGTAGGTGGAAGGGATGACAATTTAACAGGTCTATTAAGTCTATTAAAGCACAGACTAGCCATTCCGTGTGGAAAAGAACGTCTTTCACATAACAGTCGAGAAACAGCTTTTAACAGTTTCATTAACTGTAACAAACTGGCTTGGATTCGGATTCGAGACCGACTCGACTGGACGTGATGCGGCCAATAGGCGCTTTACAATTACATAACAACGCAAGGGGTTTAGGGACTGGGTTTCCGAGAAATATGGCCATGGTCCACTTCTTTATATATGGATGATTTTACTTTTCTTGTCTAGAATAGAAAAATATTTTTTGTTTGCATTATAATATATAGAAGCTTTGCATTTCATTACAAAAGTGGTGTGAAAAGAATACATTGTTTTGTTTAATTATTTATTATAAATTTTTTTATAAATAAACAAATTTTCAACGGTTTCAATAACGGAAATTTAATTAAATTAAATTAAACAGATTAAGAAAAGTGCTTTGATAGTTATAGCTCTGCAGTGTAATGCAATATTACCTATAAGGGTGCGCTCTACCGCTTTATCGTGCTATATCTCGAAACGGTTGGTCGTAGAAAAAAAAGTATAGGAACAATTTTGTAGAGAATACTATTTTACGTAAGTTTTGTAATGGGTTCTTACGACGTCAGATGAACTGATTTTCGCGAAAAACCGATTTTCATGACCTTTGACCTTCTGTATCTTAAGACGCACAAGGGTTGGCATATGAGATTTTTTGGTGCTTCATTAGAACATCAAAACGAAGGTCAGCTTGTTCGGCCCCATTCTGCAGATAGCCACTTTTTTTACCTTATTTCACTGGAGTAAATATCATAATATTGATAAGATACTACAGGTCCACATTGGCATTACCATGAATACAAGATCTGCTTTTCAGGAAAAATTAAGGCACGACAGATGACTGTATTTCAATGTTAATTCGCAGTTCAAATTGAACGGAAATTATTATTATAAGTATACCTATATGTATATATATATATATATATATATATATATATATATATATATATATATATATATATATATATATATATATATATATATAATAGTTATTTATGTACCAAGTGCGTTATATAGATCCTTATGCCCTGAGGGAAACATTCGACCCGAGGGCCTCTGGCCCGAGGGATGAATGTTGCCCGATGGGCATAAGGATCTAGTAACGCACGCGGTGCATACAAGATTTTATTTTTCACGAAAAAATTATTATATTATGATGAAAAAGCGATTTTAAAATCGTTTCATTGCTCCTATCCATTTTAATGTATTTAATATCAGAAGTGGGATTCTCCCGTGTTCTACCCTGTGGCCATAAAAGAAAATAAATAAACATTAATGACAGTGAAGTGTCTAAGTAAAGTGTTGTGGCTGATTAGGAAGATATCGGTTCAGTAAATCCAAAACGAACAAAATTGCAATGGCAAGAAACCTTAGTTAACTTGGTAGCGAGCTAACAACAACAATTATTAGTATTGCTATTGACTCGTCAGTCCAAGATGGCGACGTTGACGTGTTATACGCCAACGCCTAGCACATCTAGAACAGATGGAATTACTGCGCAGCCGTTGATGTCGACACTAGCGCTCACATCATTTAAGCTAACCAGCTTCGATCATGACAAAAGCTTTCTGTGATGACCTAATTGTTGCTTCTCTCCAGAAAGAAACGCTAAAAAGTCAAAATTGTGAGTCACTAACCGAATTCGTTAACCAGAAATTACTTAGCATCAGCAAATTCCATGATAGCTTGGAATGAAATTCTTAGCATGTTTGACATAAACTAAACAGTGAGATTAAACCCAATAAAAAGGTACATGCATTTTCGTGTCTCGGAACACAAGTTGTTTACACTATTGGGAGTTGTGATTTAATAGCTGTATTGCCGACCCGGACCCTAGAAATTTACTTTATGGTTATTCCCGATATTGTTATGCCAAGCGATATAGATCTTATTATGGGATGGAATTAGACGACTTTGCCTACGAATCGAGAAAAATCCGATGGGCTTGAACTACATAATAACGAGCTTGCCATCGAAATAAGTGTTTACTATAAAGAACTTGAATAGCGTTCCTGCTAAGATAAGTCAAGTTGAGAGTGTTATGTGTATACTTTTTAACTTCGATGACAGGATAACCACCATAAAGTACTTCAGTTTGGAATAAATCCTAGACTAGCGACTACACAGCTGTTTTTGTTTGGGTGACACACTGCCAACTTATAACTTCATTGACCCAAATAAGGATGTCGCAGATGCCCGAAATAAAATGAGAAACAGTGGAAACTCGAGCTCAGCAATTTGACTCAACACTACCTCGAGCCAACTTGTTTGCAGTAGGTGACCTTGGCGCTATAGAAGCTTCTATTTGCAGGCGGAGGGAAATTAAGGGAGAAATATCAAGGGCCTTACACTGTTCGTGCTCTATTAACGAACGATAGATATGTGCTACATAAACAAGGTCGACGGATGACGGTAGCAGCTCTTGAGTAATTACCCTCGTGGCATCAACATAAACAAAGAGTAAGATCAGTGATGTTTGTATGTCAACAATTTTATGATTTTTGTTGAATTGAATTGATCTGCTGGCTGATTCGTTTTGAATAATTTATTAGTTATGAGAATGATTTCAATACAGAATAAAGTTTGCTAAATGCATTGCAATACAGATGAATTACATTTATTATTGATTCGTTTTGAATAATTTGTCAGTTAGGTGAATGATTGCAATGCATTCCGAAGTTTATAAAATGCAATGTAATACAGATGTATTAAATTTATTATTGTTGCGTTCTGAATGTCATGCATGGTGAACGATAATGAAAAAAAAATGGGTTAGTGGCAAATCCACTAGGTTTAAAAAAAAAAGTAGAACCATTAAGGGATTTATAAGTGAATAGGAGGTGGTGATTCCACTCTGTTTGAAAAAAAGGTTAGTACCAGTATGCTCAAAAAAAAGGGTAGTATCGGATTAGACAGGGGCCGGATTACCGGGGGTCCAAGATACACGATAGTATTGAAAAGAAACAAAATTATTCACATTTCTTAATATTGTGTCGAAACTACTGGCAACATTGCAATGAAATTTTGTACGAATATGTTTTGGAAGCTTACACATCGTGTACATTCGTTTTTATATCTGCCTCCCAGAGGGGGCGCTAGTTACACGGTTCGTACCGAACACTTTTGAACATAATTTTTTTAGGTAAAATTTTCTAGTACAAATTTTATGTTATCTCAAACATCATTCAATTTCACACCAAACAGGTACTTTTCATAAAACTCGATACTGTGTACCGATTTCGGGATATTTTAATTTGAAAATGATGAAGTAATGAAAAGTTATGTACAAAAGTATTAAGTTAAGTATATATATATATATATATATATATATATATATATATATATATATATATATATAAAAATGTTAAGATACAAAAGTTTTAGGGTTTTTCAAAATCTATCACATTAAACAAAAACTAAGTATACAGGGTAAGTCAAAAAGTACTGAAGAAATAAAATTACTTTTTCTTCAATAGAACACCCTCTATATTATACCATATTGCAATTCTGCTCAAAATTCTGAACAAAATTTACATAGCACATCATTTCCTAAATTCAACCGTTTTCGAGATATCGAATTTTGAAAATAACTTTTTACTACTATGAAATTTATTGAAGAAAAAGCACGAATATTTTTTTTATTGTTCCTTCAACATATCTTGCTTTCCAAGCGTTATGTGCCCACATTTTTCGTCGTCTTGGACTATTTTTCTCGTTTTCTTCATCGTACAGCGCAATAGCTATTGTTGTCAATTCGCTGTTGCTGCAGCTGGCGAACATATTAGTTTTTGACACTCACAACTTCGCGAAGCCAACTGACAAACTACCTACCGCGCTCGTAGCACGACCATCATGCGGCCGTGTGTCGGAAATGTGGGAAATGTGTGGCTTTGGACTTATTGTTTGCGGACATGTGTGTCCGTATCATAAAGCCGGAAACACATTATTGAATCGCGACGCGAAAAACGTGTCGACACCCGATATGTAATGTGCACTTACCAACACGCGATGCCACACAACACACAAGCAATTAATTGTTCTTCGTTTATTTTTGTCAAATTTCTGCCAAGATTCAATAAATTATAGGGTATCAACTTACGAGTGATTTGACAATTCCCGAACGAACGCGTGACATCTTGTGTTACCTAGAAACATAAAGCGCGCAACACATCAACTGGATCAGGTAGTGTGTGCCTGTATTGCATGGCGTTGGGTGTGCATAGTGTGGTTCTGGTCATTGAAATTACTAGGATTTGATTTTATTCAACACAAACCTAGTGGTACTGCCACTATTTCATGTCTGTGTGATCGCCACAAACATATAAGGTAACGTGAGAGCGTCACGTTCCTTCTTTCATTCAAGCAGAGTGGTATCGCCACCTCCTACTTATTTTTAATTTATTTAATGATTCTACCTGTTTTTTCAATCCTAGCGGATTCGTCACTATCATTTCTGTGGAAGCGCCACAAACATTTTTTTTATGCAGAGTGGGATCGCCACCTCCTACTTATTTCTAAATTATTTAATGATACTTCTTTTCGTTTTCAACCTAGTGGATTCACCACTAACCCATTTTTTTATTATCTTTCACCATGCATGCTATCGAAAAGAAAAGACAACAATAATAAATGTAATACATCTGTATTACATTGCAGCATTATGCAGCATTGCAATCATTCACATAACCAATAAATCATTCAAAACGAATCATCCAGCAAATCAATTCAATTCAAAAAAAATCATAAAAGTCTTAACATACAAACATCACTAATCTTACTCTTTGTTTATGTTGTGGCAGACCACGATCGTAATTACTCATGAGCTGCTACCGTCATCTGTCGACGTTGTTTATGTAGCAAATATATATCTTTCGTTACTAGAGCACGAACAGTGTAAGGCCCTTGATATTTGTCCCTTAATTTCCCTCCACCGGCAAACTTAGAATCTTCTGTAGCGACAAGGTCACCTGCTGTGAACAAGTTGGCTCCAGGAACTGTTGAGTCAAATTGCTGACCGCGATGGTTTCCACTGTTTCTTATTTCATTTCGGGCATATGTGACATACTTATTTGGGTCAATAACGTCAGTTGGCAGTGTGTCACCCAAAAACAGCTGTATAGTCGCTAGTCTAGGATTTATTCCAAACTGAAGTACTTTTGGTGAGTATCCTGTCATCGAAGTTGAAAATTATAAGCATAACACTCTCAACTTGATTTATCTTAACAGGAACGCTATTCAAGTTCTTTATAGTAAACACTTTTTTTTTCGGTGGCAAGCTCGTTATTATGTAGTTCAAGCACATCGCATTTTTCTCGATTCGAAGACAAAGTCGTCTAATCACATCCCTTCCCATAATAAGATCGATATCGCTTGGCATGAGAATAACCATAATAGTTATTTGTATACCTAGGCCGCGAAATACCTTTTTAGCGTACCGAAAGAGAAATTATCGCCGAGGCCGCTTGCAGCCGAGGCAGGAGGTAGCTAAAAAGTTTCGCGGCCATAGCATACACATTATTTTTCGTGCAATCGACAAAATTATTAAATTAGACCATTGCAAATAAAAATATTAGTGCTTTGAAATCAACAGTAATTAACAAGTCACAGCGTTGCTATGGAAATGACCATGTTCGAATATAAACAAAATATTTTGACAGTTCTTGACAGAACGCAGAATACATTGAGATATAGGATGTCTCTTTTGAAATATCATAGTTGTTGTTACTTTTTGGTATAAGTGACGTTTGGTTTGGCGGCCGTTGCTAATGGGTAACTGTTGGGTTGAATCTCACTGTTTGGTTTATGTCAAACATGCTAAGAATTTCATTACAAGCTATCATGGAATCTGCTGATGCTAAGTAGTTTCTGGTAACCGAACTCGGTTAGTGACTCAGAATTTCGACATTTTAGCGGTCATCACAGGAAGCTTTTGTCAGGGTCGAAGCTAGTTAGCTTAAATGATGTGGGCGCTAGTGTCGACATCAACGTCTGCGCAGTAATTCCATCTGTTCTAGATGTGCTAGGCGTTGGCGTATAACACGTCGACGTCGCCGTCTTGGACCGACGAGTCAATTCTAATAATTGTTGTTCAGGCTCGCTACCAAGTTAACTAAGGTTTCTTGCCATTGTAATTTAGTTCGTTTTGGACTTACTGATTCGATATCTTCCTCATCAGCCACAACACTTTGCTCAGACACTTCACTGTCATGACGATTATGAGTTTCATCTTCCATTTTAACTATATAATATCAATGTTCATTCAAGATCTTTTATGGCCACAGGGTAGAACACGGGATAATCCCACTTCTGATGTTAAAAACAGGGTTTGATACACACAAATAAGAATAACTAATTATACCAATTCCGTTTATTGCTCCATACGTTAACAACTTATTCATACGTTCAAGCATACTTGATGACTCCTCGACTGTTCTCTCGTGCGCAATAGTTCCCTATTGATGCATTGGTAAGGCGCATGTCGCTTCCTACCACTGGTCCGTCCTGACGTAAAAAATGATGGGTTGCGTAAAGGGGATGTAAGGGGATACCGTTAACATATATATATATATATATATATATATATATATATATATATATATATATATATATATAACAGATATATAAACTACTTCTGCTTCTGACTGTTGACCTTCGATACGCTGCAATAGTCTATTATTTTCGGGGGAATACGACACTAAGGTCGAATTTTCTGTGCGAAGTGCATCGCGTCGAGATACGATTCGAACGGAATAAATTATGGTTTGCAATACCAAGCTTTAGTAGGAAACGAAAATAAAAACTTGAAACAAATTTATTTTATTGAAAAAATAAATTCGCGAAATGCATTGCGTACTGAAGAAGCACGTTTTAAGAGCAAACCTTTATGAAAATTAGAAAATTATTTATATATATATATATATATATATATATATATATATATATATATATAATAATTTATATAATTATTTATATATATATAACATTCGCGCGATGCCTAAAGCTACAGTTCCACCGGAGGAACATTTATGTTGCCGTTGCGTGTTTCCGAAAATGTTCCAAAATGTTCCTAAATGTTCCTTAAAATTTCTTTATGTTTCCGCAACAAATTTTGACTGTTTCTACTTGTCACCCTTCAAGCTACGATTCCACCGGAGAAACATTTTTGTTGCTGTTGCTTGTTTCCGTAAATGTTCCAAAATGTTCCTAAATGTTCCTTAAAATTTCTTTATGTTTCGGCAACAAATGTTGATTGTTTCTACTAAACAATATGCAACTATTGACAATTTTAGTTGCCTCAGTGGAAACAAGAAATTTACGTATGTTGCCATAAGTTTCTACCCTTGGCAACAAGGAGAAACATTCAGCAACAAAATGTTCCTCCGGTGGAACTGTAGCTTTACACTAAGATGGGCAACGTTTCATGTATCCATTTGAAAAAATCTTCCTGACAAAGTCAATTGAATAAAAAGTTTGAATATTGTATATTCCTCAAAATTGTACTTTTGAAACAACAATGAGCTTCGATGAGAAAGAAGCATTGTTCTTGCCAAGTATGTAGGATCAAAATTATAACTGACGACTCTGAATTTATATTTTTTATTCAGATTGCATCATAATGATGAAATACACTATCAAAGACTCGAGAATATCAAAATTGACATTGAATTTACTTGGCGAAAAAATGATAATTTCATCGATAAGTGTAACAGGCAACAGGAAAAACCACTGGTTTTATTTACACTTGTAAATAACCAATAGAGGTCATATTTTTACATAATCAAAGGTCGTGTTTACATTATAATGTTTTCATAAGTATCAGATTGTGAAGTTAAACATTCCAAAAAGTTTTACAACCCTCTGATTCGACTTCATGTTCTACTTTATTAAAAAGCCGTGCGAAAACTATTGTTGGTATAAGGAATATTTTTCGTCCATTTTTTTCAAATTACTTATTATATGTGTACTACGGATACATTTTCAAAAGTCGTTTTCTATAAATCTAGAATTTAATAGTAATTCCTCGAAAATTATAGACTATTGCGTTGTATCGAAAGGGAACAGTCAGGTGCGGGAGTAGTTTTTATATTCGTTTTAGACCTTGTAACGTGAATTTCCCCAATTGAGTAATGACAATAGATATTTAGATATTCTACTTGAAATGTATGTTCCGGCTAGTTCAAAAAATTGGAAAATTCTAGTTACAATTTACCTGATTTATCTCTATATAGACAATGAAACAATATAAAAACTTTACTAAAATCTCTATTAAAAATTATTGAAAACTTTGGTTCAAAGATTACAAAACTTATAAAATTAGAATAAATAAAACTTTAAAAAAAAAAATTTTGAGCTCGTTTATCAGTATACTGATATGGGTTTTTGTTGTCTTCCTCTGTCTTCTTCCGCTCCTGAAGGCTTTCGGAACTCCAAGGGCCTTGTACTCCTTGTATCCTTGGGTAGTTAATATTCCTGGAGTCTTTTAGTATGCTCCGGAGGTCTTTTATTGATTTTCTAAACTCCTAGGATCTTTAAATGGCTCCTGGGGTCTTTAAATGGAACTCCTTTGGGTCTTCACTAAACTTTTAAAAAAAAACTTGTTTGCTGCGTAGATTCCTATCCTTCTAAATCTTATCTACAATCAGTATTCCGTTCTTTGAATAAAAAACTAAGAGATAAGGAAAGTGTTTTTTTTCGAGCAAAAAAAAACAACACAAATTTTCATCAACTAAGAAAATTTCGTCTGAAAGTAATGAATGTAAATATATTATGTGAAAGGATTATTCAACTGTTCCAGAATATAAACTTCGGAGACCATTACGAATATTAAAATGAACAATGGAAATTAAACTTCAAGTTCACAAATATGATCTGAACTATTTAATCAATGGAATTAATCAATAAGAAGAAACACTTACCGCTTCCTAGCGCAAACGATATTTAAGAAAAATTTATTTTACTTAGGGAAAACTATAAAGTGAAAACCGAGGTGAAAGCTCTATTGCATTTATAATATAATTTCGTCGTACGTATTATAGTCCAGTAGATATGTACATTTTACCTGGAAAAAAATCCGAACTTAATGAAACTTTCACAGGTTGTTTGGGGATGCTGTGGAATGACTCTGTCAAGTTTTCTTACTCGAGGACCCTGTGCTAACTTTGGGAGGGCCGAAAAACATCAAAATTTTCGGACTTTTTCAGATTTTTTGCTCATATCTTCTAAACTAAGCGATTTTCGACCAAAACATTTTTATTCGAAGTTGTAGAGCAGTAAATTTGCTACAATTCTGTATTCATTAACTTTTTTCTAAACCTAATAAAAACCGAGATACAGCCGATCAAAGTTGGAGAGATTTTCTCAAAATTGCAAAAATCAGACAAAACCTTTCTTTTTGGCTCTCTAACTACCAATTACCATCAGTTCTATGGTAATTATGGTAATAACTCATCAATATCGACATGCAAGAACACAGGAGGGGGGTTCAGTGCTACATAGCTGACCCCCCCACCTGTGCTCTTACATGTCGATATTGATGAGTGATTACCATAATTACCATCGAACTGGATTTATCTTAAACAATTAAATTATCATGAACTGTATTATATATACATATATATATATATATATATATATATATATATATATATATATATATATATATATATATATATATATATATATATATATATATATATATATATATATATATATATATATGGAAATACGTGTTAGTGTGTAATCCTTGTATATGTATAATATACAGATATCAATTTTAAAACAAAGTAATTTCAGCATAACAATGACATGTTATTTTATACCTAATGTGAATTGACTTATTTTATAATTAATATGAATTGACATAAGCCAGGCGATATCACATGCAGACGGTACAATGTGTCCTTGAAGGCTAACACCAATGTCAATCATTTTGTCTGTCTTCAGGCCGGCATTCGGTGGACGGCAAAACTCCTTGACCTCAATGCAGCCAGCTTTGCCAATTGCATGGGATAATGATGAGACATTCAGGCGAAAAATATCTTGTTCACATGTCACGGAGTTTCGAGGGGTTACAGCCATTATTCCTCCCAATGCATGGAACGTAGCATGTCTATCCAGTGTATTGACGTTGAAGTCCTCGTTATCAAATATAAATTGGCTCAATGGGTTGACTGAGACGTCAACTATTGCTTCCTTCGCTTGCATAACATACGATCCGTCAAGCCTTAAAGCTTCGTCATAGCTGGCTGAAAATCCCAAGGTAGAAAGGAGGTTTATCAGAATCCTGCATCCAAACTTTTTGTGAAAGTATGTTGCAACCCCAATCAATATAGACGACAAAAATGATTTTGGTCGAACGGCTACGATGAATACATGTGCCAGCACAAGACAGTTCTTCTTCCATGACTCCAATGAACCCCGTTTGTTTGTCAGAATGAGCGTGTACAACAGCAGAAGTAGAGTCTCCGGGACGACATGGTGGGCACTAGCATACAAATTATCAATCGGAGGGTAGGAATCAGTGTTGAATATTTTGGAGCGGATATCCTGTAAAATGAATTGCCCAGCCGTTTTCGAGTGCGTACCTCTTGCGGGTCAGACATATTTTCATTTGAGTACAAGTTGTCGATAGGATTTTGCTGCCAACATTCTTGAAACAGATAACACTGTTTGACAACTGAGAAATCATAATGTCATCTCCATACTCCTCCTCCAGAAGCTTCTTCACTGTTTTTATGTGAGGACACGAATCTTCAGGAATCAGATGCATAAGCTGTCCAAGAGAAAATTGGCACATCTCCCCGTTTTCCTCGAGATAATTGTACATAATTTCCATTACTTGGTCAGTGTCGATTGTGGTTCTTCCCCTCTTCTCAAGAGTCTTAGGTAATTTGTAGAAATTTTCGATTCACTTTCGGTGTTATTCTGCATTTACCGCAACCAAATCTATGTTCATACCCTCCAAAATGCCAACACGATTCCTTACTGTATTCCCCTACTAATCACCACGCTGCCTTGCGTACGATAGAATCGTACCTGCCATCTCAGGTAGATTCACTTTGACCATAGCATTGCGCCTTTCGATTGGCAATTTATTCTGCCTTTGTCTGTACTCTTCAGTAACCGACTCTTCGCAAAAGAAACACTTGTTGTTGAAATCAAATAATAATGCAGCCTTACTTGAGCGAGTCGGCTCGGGCTGAGTTGTAGGAGTTTGACTTTCACGACGCAAATGTGCCAATATCCTTTTCTCGTGGATGTATTTTTTTGGCAACCAAGGTGAATGGCAATTTCTTCCACTCTTTTCTTCACCACAGACACATTCTCACCTTTTAAAGGTTTTTCACAAATAAAACACCGCCTGATGTTGAAGCAAATGCCATATCAGATTATTAGTTCTCGCTCTACACTCAATAACAGCTCAAAGAAAAATACACACTCGAAAATCACTGGATTTACTTACACACTTGAGTAAGTTCTTCGTGCTGTTGACTAAAATAGAATATAGTTTATGATAATTTAATTGTTTAAGATAAATTCAGTTCGATCACTCATCAATATCGACATTTAAGAACACGGGGCGTGAAGGGGGTGGGGGTTCAGCTATGTGGCACTGACTCCCTCCTGTGTTCTTGCATGTCGATATTGATGAGTTATTACCATAATTACCATAGAACTGATGGTAATTGGTAGTTAGTTGGCTGAAAACGAAAGTTTTGGCAAATTTTTGCAATTTTGAGAAAATCTCTCTAACTTTGATCGGCTGTATCTCGGTTTTCATAAGGTTTGGAAAAGAAGTTAATGAATACAGAATTGTAGCAAATTTACTGCTCTTCAACTTTGAATATGAATGTTTTGGTGAAAAATCGCATAGTTCAGAAGATATTAGCAAAAAATCTAAAAAAGTCCGAGAATTTTGAGGTTTTTCGGCCCTCCCAAAGTTAGCACAGGGTCCTCGAGTAAGAAAACTTGACAGAGTCATTTCACAGCATCCCCAAACAACCTGTGAAAGTTTCATTAAGTTCGGATTCTTTTCCAGCAGACCCTACTTTTTTTGCTCTGTCTACTGGACTATTAATTCTTCAACGAATTATAGCACGTTTAGCATCACTCGGATTCGATAAATTTTTACCCCCCCTACAGTTTGAACTAACACTAGTAATCTAATCTTCTTTACTGGTTAATCGTAGCTAAAATTTGGTTTAGCCAGTGACGGTATTTCATAACTACAACCTCCTAGACCCCGATTTTCGAAATGTGTTTGATGCGAAGATATATATGATATGATGATTATATGTATATTCGGTAGGTCTGAGAATCGGTCGTAATCTATTTTTCATAGTGATAAGGGTGGCCCACCCCGAACTTTTATTTTCATTTTTTCATGGTGTTTGCATTGAAAAATACATACAACCCCAAATGTTCAACCTTCTATCACCACGCCTTATTTTATAAATAGCCATTTTAGTAATTTAATCATTTTTAACCCTGATCATAGATTAGTTATTCCCGCCAGGCATCTACCGATGTCACTTATCAAACAGCACGGAGTAGGGATGAGAACGAAGCCGGTGTCCTGTCTCTCACACACAATAAGTACGTTTTGTGACGGATGGCAGAGGCGCGGGATGTGCTGGTGCCGTGTGCATATAAATAATAACAAAGCTAGTTAGTCGAGCACTTAGGTACGCTGGCTAGTATTTGGGAGGTCTCGGGTTCGAACACCGAGGCCGACTGGTCCGCCATGAGTTTTTTTCAGAGGTTTTCTCATGGTAATGTAAGTCACTGCTTGCATACTTACAAGGCGAATGCTGGGCTAGTACTAATCCATTGACGCTATTCACTTCGCACGAAAAATACGACCTAAGTGACGGAGATCTGTCGCTCACGGGTTTTTTATCAATACGGTCTTTACAGCTTAAACTTTCATTATAAATAATCTTACAAGTGTAATGTGGTTTCCTGAAAAACTAATGTAACAATATTATAGGAAAAGTTATATCTATCGCCTCTTCAATGAAACAAACTTGTCTTTGTTCGTATATTCTCCAATAACGTTAGTTTCACTGCCGATAAGCAACATAAAGAAAGCATCTGTTTGTGGATAGGACAACGGTATCGGCCTATCGTAGTGTTTACGGCCCCGCCTTATCTCAAAGATCGAGGTTTATCCATTGACCGAATAATTGTCGAATATCTACTATTGGAACCCCAGAATGGATGACATTTTCGAAGTTCATCGAGTAGAGAAGCGATTCGAACGATTAAAGTTTGATTGACAATGCTTTATTAACTAAAATAAAAATTAGAAAATAATTTTTCATTAAAAAAAAAATCGTGAGCAGCAGAGCTCCATCACTAAAGTCGTGTTTTTCGCGCCAAATGCATCGCGTCGAGATGCGATTCTAACGAATTGAACTACATTTTCAAAAATCAAGCTTAAATAGCAAACCGATTAAAAAAATTTTATAAAAAAAAATTTGCAAATTGCATCGTGGTTGAGAAAAAAAGTCGCAACCAACGAAAGAACGTACCACAACATCAACTCAATCCATGTAACAAATTTCAACCCTCTACTGTAAAAAAAAAATTCGCGAAGTGCATCGTGTACTGATAAAGAAGCAGATCGAGGTGCGATTTGACCGGAACAGTCTCGGCGCGGGGCAGCCCGAGTGAGGAAAATGGTTGAAAGTACCCAAAGGCACTTCCTCAACATTAACCCAATCTACGTACCAAGTTTGAACCCTCTAACTCAATCTGCAGAAGCTGTGGACTTTGGCAAATTTTCAAAAACCACGAAAAAACAGGAAATATCGACGTAAAAATGGCGGTGTTTACAGAATATTTTCGTTCGGCAACGAGAACAATCCTAGATACGAAATTTCAGCTCGTTTGACTCGATGGGAGCCGCTGGAGATACCAATATCTACTAGGAAAAAAATATATATATACTTATATCAGACATGCAATTTTTTTCGAAAATCGTCGTCTAGGAGGTCTAAAACGGATAAAAAAACTACTCCCTCACCTGACGCTTTCCTTTGATACACTGCAGTAGTATGTATTTTATAGGATGAAATACGACTAAAACGGAAAATATGTATATTATCATTATTCGTGCCAGAAGCATCATCAAGGTACACATTAGAGTATTTAGAACATTCACACATAAAACACTTACTTACTTACAAATACAAGCATAAATTTGAAGATATAAAAAAAACATGTAAAGATTACAGTACAACAAATATAAAAATAGAAAATGGATAATATGATTTTAGACTAGAACTAGACATTTCTTGCCCAGAAACGGGCGACGTCGATTGCATTTGGCTTTGCTGCCATGAGGTCCCTTGGAGTGCATTGGGCTAGGCACAGTGGACAGGTGTACATATGTAGCGTGGTTTGTAGTACTCTGCATTCGCAGAGGTTAAAGTCTACAGGGTAACCCCTTTTATCAAGAGTATCTCTCGATCTTGCAATGCCCATACGCAGTCTGTTCAGTGCCTTCCAGGTTGCCTAACTTTCATCGCAGCCTGGTGCCAGTTCTTCTTCCGGTTCCACCAAAGTTGATTTGCGGTATTCCTCCAGAGGTCCACTCTGGTCTTAGGGTCTCCATAATCTTCGTGGATCTCAGGAAACTTCGCCTCGATTTTAATTTCTGATGAGCCGGTTGTACGCCGTAAAGGGGAGTGGCGTTCCGATTCTGCTGATTTAAGTCGTTCTTTGAATGCTGCTGCCTCTCTGCGGGCAGCAGGAGAAGCGATGCCAGTTAGATGGTGGATCTCTTCTAGAGGTGTGGACATTAGGCATCCGGTGATAATTCGACTTGTCTCGTTGAGGGCGACGTCAACTTGTCGCACTGCTTTATGATGCCAGATACCAACTTTCAGCTGGGAGCCGCTTGAGATGCTATTATGTACCAAACAAAAATTATATGCATATACTATATATATATATATATATATATATATATATATATATATATATATATATATATATATATATATATAATATATATATATATATATATATATATATATATATATATATATATATATATACATGGAGGCGGCTTGGGGACACAAAAAAATTCCTCTCGTGCACTTCTCCGCTTCTTCATTCCCCAATGTTTAGAGATGTCAAAATTTTGACTGAATTTGCCCAAAATTTGATAGTTTTTTTTTTGCCTTAGAAGGGCCTAGATACCTGATTTCAGCTCCTTTGGTCTGACATGGACCGCTGTAGATATTGTCACGTCGTTTATGTTTCGTTTCCGTTGTGCATTTCTCGTATTTGGGTAACCTATCCTGCATATCCTCTATTATTTCATAAATTTGAGTGAAAACAGATTTTTAATACCACATTTTAATAAGTCAGTCGTTTCTGTGGATTATACGAGAAATTACTAAGGTTAAGATATACTTTCCATAAAAGTGAGTTAAATAGAGTTACAATTATTATTATTACAATTCATATTACCTTAGACACATTCCTTAAACGACGTTCTACATCTTGCTCACAACTGAGTTTTTACTTTACAATATGAAACTTGAAAACTAAACTCATTTTGAAATTGTTGCGATATCTATACTTTTTGTCTACGTGCTTATTAAACTATACTAATGCCCGATTCTTGAACCTCAAGGAACATTTTGTTGCTGAATGTTTCTCCTTGTTGCCAAGGGTAGAAACTTATGGCAACATACGTAAATTTCTTATTTCTACTGAAACATAACTAAAATTGTCAATAGTTGCATATTGATTAGTTTTTTTTCTATTTTCACTGCACACTGAAAATCTTTTTTTTTTTTTTTTCGTACTTCACTGCACACTGAAAATCTGGGACAGGGATGTTTACTAGTTGCATTCTCGATACGTTTCCACTGCGATAGCAACACGGATTTGTTAACACATGTTTCCTATTTTCTTTTGAAGTTTACCGCTCAAAATGGAAACCGGCGACAAGTAGAAACAGTCAACATTTGTTGCCGAAAAAAAACATGAAGCTTATTTTTTTTTTGGGAAAAATCAAATTTTTTTAAATTTATGAACTTGAAAAACGTAAAAATTTCCTATATTTTTGCATACTATGTCACTATGTGACAAAACTAACCCTCTGATCCTATGTACGTTTAATCAAAGTGTGTAAAGGAGATCGATATATAATTAATTGAATTTAATTTGTATTACAGAAATATTCCGAGAATTTCAAGAATTCCAATGGCTATGTATTGGTAAGTTATTTTTCCTGTTAATGATTCAACGCTAGAAAAAGATCTCATCAGACACCTTTTAATTTTTGGTCTTTTTTAATGGTTCACAATCTAAGTAGTTCACAATATTATCTTTATTAAGAAACTGTCAATCAGTGAAAGTTTAATTTTTTTGTTCGGATGAAAGAAATTTTCACACACATGGAATTACCAATAATTTATTCAGATTAAATATAAATGAGATACAAGTTAAGAAATCCTGAAGAAGTTAATAAAATTAACAAAAATTTAAATATGCAGAAGAATGACAGTTCATTTTCTTGTCATTGCTGCTAAGCCAAGATATTCAAACAAATTCAAACTTGTTACAATCAGCCTTTCATCGATAATAAAATATAAATAAGTGTATATATATATATATATATATATATATATATATATATATAATTGTTAAGGTTAGACGACTGTCTAAGTTAAGGGAGAAAATGCTTAATCAGGTATGCAGTCTTAGGGCTGATTAAAAGAAAACTCTTGTTTCTGTTCAAGCTTTCGAGTCTTTATTGGCTCTTCATCAGGAACTCTACAATAATAATCATAAAGATACAAACAACATTAAGAATGCTTCCAAAAAGATATTACTTACGAAAAATGAGGTTGAACTCAACAGGTGGAAACCGTATAAACTTTTCGCCGACATCAAAAGGATAAGGTTAAAAAACCAATACGTGTCACAAAGTAAAGTTTTTTTTATAGAAGCAATTCAATTTGCACTTGCTACAAACTATTTTCAATATGAAAAAACTTCTACCAACAAATTGATGGTGTAGCAATGGGAAGTCCTATTTCCAGTGTTATAGCTCAATTAGTTTTAGAATATTTAGAAGAAAATGTATTGAATAATTCGAATGAACGAATTATAACTTTCAAAAGGTATGTTGATGATTGCCTTATAATAACATCAGAAGATTTCATTGATAATATTCTCAAAAAATTCAACGACTTCAATAGAAAATTACAATTTACTCTAGAAAAAGAAACGAACAATACATTAAATTTTCTTGATATTACTCTCATACACAAAAACAATGAAATTATCACAAAATGGCATAGAAAATAAATTTTTTCACGAAGAACATTGAATTACAACAGTACACATCATTTGTCACAAAAAAAAGAGTTTAATAATCGGATATATAGACAAAGCACTTAAACTTACTTCACCTACACACAGACATGAAACATTACAAGATGTCCATAAATTACTCATGAAAAACGATTACCCATTAAAACTTATACAGAAAATCACTAAAAATAGAATTCATAAACTTTACAACACATTAGAAACATCAAAAAAAGAAAATATTAACAAACAAAATATTCCTCTCCCATATATTTCTGATTTAAGTAATAAAATTTCACAAATTTTACATCCACACGATATTAAAGTAGCCCACACCGCACAAAATCAAATAGAACAAATATATTCTAAATTGAAAAGTAAAACACCTCTCCTGCAAAAATCTCATGTTGTTTATAGTATACCCTGTAATAATTGTAATAAATCATATATAGGACAAACTTTTCAAAATTTGGAAGAAAGACTAAAAGCACACAAATATACCAGAACACAAACCACAGCACTAATAAAACATAAAAACAATGAGAATCATACTTTCAACTTTAATAGCACGAAAATTTTAGAAATAGAAAAAGATCAAAAACGCAGAGAAATTTTAGAAATGTTACATATTCAAAAAAATTTAAATAAAGTCGTAAATGATAGAACAGATATCAAAGATTTGAGTTCAATATACGCAGATTGAATTCTTTAATTTTTCGAAGAAACAACATAAATCAAAACAAACAAACTCTAACCATAACAACTCATCTTCTTAGACAAAATCTAAACATCTAGAATTTTCAATTTTTCTAAAAAGAAAGTATAGTTTAGAACATGTGATCTCCAAAATTACAAGTAATGTCTTTTTAAAGACAACAATCAAATATTTTAAACCTATTTTGTACATTACGTGGGTGAAGGTTTCTGTGGTTCCCTTCCCATCTAATATCAACGGACCTGTCTGTTGATATTGGACTAAATAGCACGTAATTAATAACTGAAGACGGACACAGCCGCAATGAGAAATTTTTGAAAACAAGATAAATAGTACCCTATTCTTTGACTTTTCAAAATCAAAATAATTTGAACCTATTTCGAACATTACGTGGGTAAAGGTTTCTGTGGTTTCCCTTACCATCTAATAATAACAGATTTGAATGTTAATATTGGACTGAATAACACGTAATAAATAACAAAGAACGGCCACAGCCGAAAAAAATTTTAGTGAGACATAGTAGTCTTCTTTTTTTTCATTCAAATTTTTTCAAATCAATAAATGTCAAAGAAATTTCAATTTTTTCAAAAGTTTTGATAAAGCTACGAATGTCGGGGCGAAACGTCAACTTTTTAATAAAATCGAGTGTTTTGAGATTCAACAAGCCTGTTATTGCTAATAATTATCAAAAGATTATATATATATATATATATATATATATATATATATATATATATATATATATACACACACAAACACACAGCAGTTTTGAGCATATTTTATTCAATGTTTAATTAGTAGTTTAATCGGTCACTATGAGCAAAAAAAGTGTTTAAAAAGTTCAAATGGCTCTAATGGAAAATTTTTATTTCGAAAGGAAGAAGTCAATCAAAATCTCCTCGCACTTCCTCTCTTTCTAAATTGTATACTATACTTACTATTAAACAAAACTGCTCGAGCTTTTGTTTGATAGTGTAGTACTATATCTAAAGCACGAGCAGTTTCGTTTTATAGTATAGGTAGTATAAAATTTAGATAGAGAAGAAGTCTGAGGAGGTTTTGGTTGACTTCTTCCTTCGTAAATAAAATTTTCCATTACTCATTCGTTTGTTGGTCCTAGTGACCGATTAAATATTTTTGGAGATAAAGTAGGTATCAAAATATGACTAACTCTTGGCTTTGATTGCCAGTTTCAATTTTCTTGTGGTGGCGTTCAATCCATTTCTGGACTTATACATCATGGATCTTGGAGAAAGATTTACTAATAAAGAAAATATAGTCTAGTTAACAAGTGCTTTTTTTATTCAACTTTTTTTATGAGTCTCGGAAGAATATGAACAAGGTGTCATTCGATTCGGAAGAGCATGTAGATACATTTTTTTAAAAGTCCCGTTCGCGAAAATTGTAAAAGTTATAATCAATTTACTGAAAGAAAAAATTATCTCAAAAACTAATTGATATTTTTGATAAATAAATAAAGATACAGAAAGAGTAGGATATTTTCTAAAAGAAAGTCTCCCGGAACTGCAGAATTAATATTTATAATTTTCTCAGTGGGGTAAAAATACGGCCGAAAACGGGTAATCTGGCTTGTGAAAGTAACGCCCATTTGGGACAGTTTAACAATAAACATTATTTAACTATATTAAATATTAAATTAAGGAATGAAAAATTTCAGGTTCATACTGCATAGGAAAATGAACAATAATGCAGCTACAAAACATTTTTATCGTTATTTTTCAATTAGTTATGCAATAGTTTTTTGCTGCTTGAACAAGAATATTGCGAGTGTGATAACTGTTAAACTATCGATCTGATATTTTTTTTCTTTCTTAGAGTTTCGAAAGACTGCAGAATGGATCCCCGTTAAAAAAAATTTTGAATATAATTTTTTAGTTTTATATTAACAATTTACTTGTTGCAAAATTAAACACTTTAATAAGTCATAACTCTTTTTGTTGATTCTCTTATGAACAATGCATTCATTCATAACAATTTTTTAAACAATAGGAGATGAACATTGAAAAGAACCATTTCCCTTTAGCTTCCGATAATAAAAAACGCATCATTAAAATTATTAAAAAAAAATTCATTCTGATGATGCAAAACTACGTAAATTGTTAATAAACAACTGAAAAATTGAAATTTTTTTATTTTTTCAACGGGGATTTACTCTGAAGCCTTATAGAATGAAAAAAAACTCAGATCTGTAGTGAACAGATTTCACACTTACAATTTCCATATTCAAGTACCAAAAAATTGTTAATTAACTATTGCATAACTGATTGAAAAATCGCTATTATCGCCGGATTATTGCTCAATCAACAATTTAGTAACTGTCTGAATTTTTTCATTCCTTAATTTTCATATTTAATATAATTAAATAACTTTTATTGTTGAAGTGTCTTGTTGGGAGTGACTTGCCCAAACCAAATAACCCGTTTTCGACCGTATTTTTATCTCTCTCAGAAAATTAGGAATATTGATCCTACAGATGCGGAATTTGAGTCTTTCTTTTGGGAAATTTCCTCTTCTTCTCCAATCTTTCTTCAGATTTCTAAAATGTCAATTAATTTTTGACATATTGGCAAAAAACCAAACCCCCTTTTTTCAGTATATTGTTTATAGCTTCCACAATTTTCGCCAGCGAATTTTTATTTTTCTCAAAAAACATCTACATGCCATTCCGAATCGAGTAACACCTTGCTCCTATTTTTCCGAGACTGCTGAAAAAACTTGAACAAAAAAGCACTTCTTGACTAGACTAAATATATAAGAAAGGTTTTCGGTGTTATTCGAGCATGATTTATACGAAAAAGACAAAGCCCCTGATAAATTCAACAGACTAGCTTTATCAAAAGTTTCTTACTGCCACACCTGCTGTTCTCGTTAGTTGAAAGTGTGGAAGAAATGTTTAATTCGTAGAGGCGATGTTAAACCTAAAAATTCAATAAAAGAGCTGGATGATTGCTTAGAAATTTTTTTTTCGAATATCTTGTTGCTCAGAATATTAGCTACTCTGGCGATATCGATGTTTGAAGCGAATTGCGGGCTACACACAGACGTCGATGAATTAATACATCGACGTGCATCCAAAAACGTGCAACCTGATTGCCTACACACGTACGTACAAAACAGCAGTTTTGTCTTGATACATCAACGTGCATCCAATAAGTTACAATCAATAACGTCAAATCGCATCCACACGTTCACACCTGTACGTGTTCGTTGGAATGCGCATCCAAAAATTCAAGCGATTCAGAATACATCAACGCGGCGTTCATCCGGGTTGTGCGTTCAAAAACGTGGGTATCTTTGCATCCACATTAACGTTTTTGGATGCACGTTGATGTATAAACACATCCACGTCCGTGTGTAGCCCGCTAATGGGACACGATAAAAGAAATGGACTTGTAATGACCCTTCTGAATATATAAAATTCATTGCAAATTAAAAACTCATGTTTGTCCAATTTTTTGTTATTGAAAGGTTTGGCTGCTCTGGCAATTCATCGTGACATTGGAATCACAGCTGACGAAGTCATGAATGGATTGTCAAAAAACGCCGAAAACTAGATTTTCTTCTCTAATTTTGCAAAAAAGGTTTTGAAGTATGTATATATCCAATTAAATATAATTTGATATTTCACTGATTATATATATATATATATATATATATATATATATATATATATATATAGATATATATATATATAAATATTTATATATATATAGATATATTTTTATATATTATTTTATATATTTATATATAAATTTATATATATATATATATATATACATATGAAATATATATATATATATATATATATATATATATATATATATATATATATATATATATATATAATATGTTTTTTCCAAAAAATTCCCTTTTACAGTAAAAAGGACATCTATGCAAAATTGTCCGTACTTAGGTTGTCAAAAAAAAATTGAAATGAAACACTACGTACATATTATTCAATATTCGAAAGGGCAATCAAAATTCTTTTTAAAAAAAATCAGATTATTTTGGCGTGTTCATTTATTAGGTAGCCATAAAACATGTCACTATGAAAATTTGAAGTTAGTGCGTTGATAATGAAACGTTTACACATTTTTGAACGAGTGTGTTTTGAAAATAACTCAAATGGAAGGAAGTAACATTTCAAATTAATTTTTGATGCCATTGATCATTATTCATGGGCAATGCGACAAAATTATAGCAAGAACATGCAGAAAGTTCAATGAAATGTATCCTGGTTAACAACCAAAGAACAAGAAGAAATTTGGACGAACACAAGATAATTTCATTAATTATGGGTCAAAACTGAGAGAGAAATTATATTTATCGATATCCATAAACTTCAGATAAAGACAGTATTAGAAGTATTTTAGCCTATTTTCACGCTAATTTCCACGCTTCCATCATAATTGCAGTAAAAGATTAACGTTTAACTTATGATTCTGTTGAAAGATTCCTTTTAATCATGCATGCACCCATACCAAGTTTATGAAAATTTTAATCCTGAATCCAAAGATTATCAAAATAGGATACACTTTTGCGCAACCATTCTGATCTGCACCCAAGAAGATTCCAACTTTTTAAAGATAATAATTGGATATACGGAGCTAAATTTGTCAGGGAAGGCATTTGCAATTGAATGAACGATCATTTCTGGGATGACGAAAATCAAAACATTGTTAAAGAGATGAAAGTTCAGGAAAAGTTTAGTTTTTTTCATGTTTTTTGCATTGTTGCCCAAATAAGGTTTCTTATTTACGATGACACATTGAATTCTAATAAATTTCTTGAAATTCTGAGATCGGTGATGAACAAATATTTGGATAATCTGCCTTAGGACAGTACATGTTGCTCTTCTAAAAGTTCGAAGATCGTTGGTTTAGTCGTTTCGGACCGTGGCATTGGCCTGCAAGATCACCTGATGTCACTCTACTAGATTTTTATTTGCAGGGTGATTTGAAGAGAGAAGTGCACATGAGACCGGTACACAGTAAACAAGACCGGCGCCAACGAATGATAAACGCCATTGAAGAGCTAGACGCCGATGAGATGAGGAGGGCTACAAATGTATCTACGACTAACCCAATTTTAAAATGTTTGCAAAATAACGTGCGTCATTTTGAAAATTTTTTGTGAGTGTTTTATTTTTTTATACTTTATGATGTTATTCTAATTGCATTGTTATTTGCTAATCAACTTTGTGTATTTGTTATTTGACATACTGAAAATAGTTTTTTTCAGGTTTGGCCCCTGGTTAATTTTTAGTTTTGTCTTCATCAGAGATTACAGGCTTCGGCAAATATAGGTTGGTTCTCAGTTATGGCCCATAATTAATGACATTAAGCTGCTATCTTTTCTTGCGCATTGGTTGTTAATCAGAATATATTTCATTGAACTTCTTTCTGCTTGTTCTTGCTATAATTTTATCCATTGTCAGTGAATAATGTCATCAAAACATAAATAGTTACAATTATAACCTTTGAATATGAGATGTAAATGATAAAAGATATAATAGAAATAATATCCAATGAGAATATGATAGATTATTTTTTTCGTATAATTTTCAACCAATCTGAACGATCAATTTAGTTAAGTTACCTTGTATAATTTCGATAATACCTGATTATACATAGAGTAGCTCTGCCAATCGAAAACTAACAGGACCGTCAAATTTTGACGTTTATCAATAACTGTTGAAATGAGTCGATTCGGAGATTTTTACTTAATATACTCAACAAATAATCGTATCAAATACAATGCGTACTTCAAAATAAATACGGTTATACATCTCAAACTTCCTGCATAATTACAAATCGTGTCAGTTTGACAGAATAATTATATATTTAAACTGTCAAACTGACGCTCTTTGTAATTATGCAACAAGTTATCGATGTATAACCTGATTATTTTGAAGTACTCATAGTATTACTACTGATTATATAACTCTTGTATGAATAAGCCAATAGAATCCGTGAATTTTGCATAACTACTGCGTATTGATAAGTGAGTATACACCCTTGACGACGTGATATAATCGTTTTGGAGTTTCGCCTCGTGTCAAAATGTTAATGTTTTCATATTGACAATGTTTTGACGTTTGTCAGAAAAATACAACTCGAGCAATTGAAAATAATCGATTATACTGACCTCGTCACTCGACGTATTTTCTTAAAACATCACTCGAGCTGCGCTCTCGTGGATGTTTCGCAAAATACGTCTCGTGACTCGGAAGTATAATCGATTATTTTCGATGCTCTTGTGATATTATAACTGATTATTTTAATGAATTATAAGGAGAAAGTTTTCATCAATATGACTTCTGCCAAAAATAATAAAATTATTTTGGAAATATGGAAATACATTTTGTGAAATTATTTCAAGATATATATATATTTCAGAAAAAGGATATAATAATCATATAGGATACTTCCAGAGTATGCTAGATTATCAAAATTATATATAAGGAAGTACCTACATCACATTTCCTGAGTCCAGTTGAAATTAGGCTTAGATAGATAAATATATCCGATTGATACCTATGTTTATTTGTTAATAAATATACTTAAAGAGTGAATATTGAACTTTTCCAGAAAGTGAATTCAAAATTATAATATAATAATTACCTGGAAGTGAAATAAGTTATTTTGATATTTATAATATCAGTAGTTGAAATTGTGAATGTTTATACACATTTCAATGGGTATAAATAAGCACCTGCGGTAAATGTCAATAATTAGATAGAAAGAAAGAGTATTAAGGAAAGTAGGAAGAAGAGAGAAGAAATTAATATTCTGGTGGCAAAAAGAAACAACCAAAAAGAACATTTTTAATCGTGAGTTTTTCAACAATTTAAATTGGCCAAATTTGAGCACTGGTGCACAATATAAATATATGAGTAAATAGGGGGAAATATGAATTAGAAAATATTATTTATAATTGCATATTTCAAATATTGTTGAAAAGTTGAATTGTATTGTTCTTAAAACTTGAAATTGTTGTTTTGTTGAATGTATTTTTAATAAATTGATGTTAAAAATTCGTATTTTGAGTTTATTGAAATTAATGTAAATGTTAACTATTTTTTTAAAACGAATCAATTTTCAAAATAAATTGAAGAACCCAATCTTGAGGAAGAGATATTAGAAAAGCTTAATAATAGCATAAATATATAAATTATTAAAATCAAATCATTATCACAATCGAAGTGTAGCAAAATATATCAATTCGTATTAATCGGCGCAACCAACGTGTAATCTCAAATATAGCAAATATAGCACGAGCCCCCACTCCTATATATATATATATATATATATATATATATATATATATATATATATATATATATATATATATATATATATATATATATATATATATATATATATATTTATATATATGTATATATATGTATATATATATATATATATATATATATATATATATATATATATATATATATATATATATATATATATATATATATAAGAGTGGCGGCTCGTGAAATTTTGGTTTGAGGAGGCTACAAGAGGTGTTAAAAAATTCACCAAAGGCGAAAATTTTTGGAATTTCAAGGTCAACCGCCTTATAATTTAAAGAAAATCAAAGTAAAACAAGCACCCTAAGCTATTAATTTGTTTTCACTTTCGAGTGTCTGCCTTGAGACCTACAACTCCTATTTACAATATTCACAAAAACTCTTCTCAGCCAATTAATCAATTCATCTATTCATCAAATTTTTTTTTCTTTCACAAAATAGGTACCTACCTACTTAACGAATTTGTTAACAGCTGGTGAGAGCAAATAAAAAGTTATTATATATTTTTGAAGATTAGCGGGATTCTGCGATCTTTAACGTTAGCAAAATGATCTATAATATCCTCATCAAATTTTTTGTCTTTCGCCAAAAGTTTTGAGTACCAATTCCTTTTCAATAGACAACAAACTAATATTTTTCAAACGATCCTGGCTCATTGAATTTCGTAAATAAGTTTTAATTCTCTTAAGAGTGGAAAACGAGCGCTCTACGGAAGCCGATGTCACCGGGATATAAACAATTAGACATAAGAGTTTATAAACTTGGGGTGAATCTTGATTCAAATCATTATCAAAAAGGTATTTAATAGTCATCACATGATTTTCATTTTGCCCCAAAATTTCATTGTCATTATAAACAACACACAGTTCACTCTTTAGGGCCACCTTATCAAAAAAAGTGTATTTTTGACATAAATTTTCCAAAAGGTTATCTGGAAAATTAGCCGAAAATCCGGTAAACAAATTTTTATTGAGTCATTCGAAGAAATGCAGTTCTTTCAAATCAGAGAACCTTATTTCTATTTGACCCCTAATAGTATCCAAAATTTCATAAAATATTTGCTTATAGTGAAGCTCCATATCTGCGAAACTGAATTTCTTTCGTTTTGGGCTAAATTGAGTCGTATCATCAGTAGTTTGAAATACAGAAAATAGCTTTTTAAAATAAATTTCTGCACGAAATTCTGAAATTTTCTCCAAAAGAAACTTGAGCCGATTTCGTGAGTAAATCACATCTGAAAACTTGTGCTGTAAGATTTGAAAAACTATTTCTGTTTGTTCAAAAATTAATTTAAAGATGTTTAAAAAATATATAAATTCCTTATCTTGTGAGTAAGATATTAATCCGCGTGCGGAATTTAAAGTTACTTTATCGGTGAAAAATTCCTCACTTTCAACTATAGAATTAAATCCTCAAATCCTAAGCGGCCTCAAACAGAGACTAGTAAAAAGTAAACACTGCCAACAAAATAATTTATTTTTTACCTGTGATCCGGTTAGGCAAGGATGTCTCTCATTATTCCTTGTATTAAAACTGCGGTTTTGTTGTCTGTAGCGCTGCACCAAATTGTTGAATTCAGGGGTAGGTCGCAATGTTTTTATCGAAACTTTATCCTCATAACTTAGTGCACTAAAGTTATGGGATAACAAATATTCCACTAAGTCACCATTGAAATTTTTGAAATTAACTTCAGTAACCAAACTCATTTTAAAACAATACGCGAGCAATATAAGTAAACACGCTGCACGGCCATTAGTAATTACGATCACACTACATACGATTCAATTAATGCTTTCCAACGAATTCACTCGATGTCACGCGAAATTCTATAGTTGTGATTGGTCTACATTGTATAAGACTGGGTTCCTATCCGTGTTGCCATTCACATGTGTTTTGCTTTTCTATTTCAATGAAGTATTCATTCGGAGTATTTGCACCGTTGTTTGCTTTTCTGTGGCAGTCATAATGAACGTTGAGACTATAACTTTCCATGCCTCCGCAGCGTTGCCACAAATCTTGAAATGAATGAAATGCAGTAAATGTAAATACCTTCTATCGTAATTAATAAATTATATTATATAATGTAGGTTGAAAGGAAGGTAGGTGCATAAAATAATATGATTTTGATTAATATGAATATGCTGAATGCTGACTATTCAATATAATATATATATATTAGTGATACACGGAATATTATTGTGGAGGCTTAGCCTCCTTTGACTAGCCGCCCCTGATATATAATCAAATCAAATATGCTTTATTGTCTTAAAATTATACATTTTATTGACAAAGCGAAAAATACAGTAACTAAATAATGTAAAACATAAAAATAAACAAACATCAATCAAAAAATATACAAACTAAATAATGTAATACCTAGAAATAAAAATCACACCACATTTCCATAAAAAAATATACACAAACTTCACAATAGAACCGAGAGTGTCAAATCCTCCTCAATCGAAGCTGATGCCTGTGTTATTCAATTTGGTCATATCGATCAATCAATGCTCAGAATAGTAGTCCTCTATAGAGTAATAAGGTCTATCAAGAAAATAAGATTTAGTTCAGTTTCCGAAAATTGGTCAAGGAAGTTATAGATTTTAATTCATCTGGAAGGTGATTGTAAATTTTCTTAGCATTGTAAATGATGGACTTTTTTGTTAATTCAGAGGAAGGAATAGGGAGGTGAACATGATGTCCCGAAGATCTGGTGGAATACCCGTGCTGTGACACCAAGGGTACGGCATGAAAATACTTATGAATCAAGCACACAGATTCAAGTAAATATAAAGAAGGAAGCGTCAAAATTCCATTTTTCTTGAAGTAAGGTTTGCAATGAGCCCTATTTTTCAGTACAAACATGTAACGAATTGCTCTCTTCTGCAATTTGAGAATGGTGTCAAGTTGTGAAGAATTACATGAACCCCAGAAGGGAAGACCATAACGAAGATGAGATTCGAACAATGCAAAATAGGCAATTCTTGTAGATGCCGTATCTAATCCACTTGAGATGGATTTAATGACGAAACAGGCCGATGATAATATTTTAGCTAAGACATGCACATGTTGTGAAAATTTGAGTTTATTTTCGATAAAGTTCGACTATTTTAATGGCATGGTTTTGCTGGAATAGATCCTGGGAATTATCTCTATAAAACAAAGCGTCGTTTTTATCTACGTTGAAACAAAGAAGGTTTTACAGACCAGGATTGATCAATCCAAGATCAATTATCATTTCAGAGTGCAGCGTCGCAGAATTAGGATTGCTCCAAGTAATACTCGTATCATCCCCAAAAAGCGTAATTTCTCTACTGATCTTCAGATACGTAATATTTATAAATAACAAGAAGAGTACAGGACCTAAAACAGAGTCTTGGGGGATAGGTACCGCTAGTGATAGATTTACAAGCAGAATTGGAGTTATTTGTCCTCACAAATTGTTTTCTACTTCAAAGATAAGACTCGAACCAGTGTAGTGGAATACCTCGGACGCCATAAAACTCCAGTTTCCGTAATAAAATTTAATGACTAACGCAGTCAAATGCTTTAGCATAATCACAGAAAACCGTAGCTGTGTAGTGCTTGTTATCGAGGGATGAATAGATATTGCCCAACATAGAAAACATAGCATCAGTAGTATTTTTTTGGGTTGAAACCCAAATTGATGTGACGAGAGAATTTTATGATTTGAGAGGAAAGTCAGAAGGCGGATTTTCATTAGTTTCTCTATTATCTTGGATAGAACAGATAGAAGCGCTATGGGCCTGTAATTGGATGTGTTAGATCTGTATCCTCCTTTATGAAGTGAGAGAATTATTGCAGTTTTTAAACAATCAGAAAAAATACCAATTTCAATTCATTCATTAATTAATGAAACCAAACTATTAATAACTAAGTATGTCTGGAAGATTCAGAAACACTGAAAGACAGACCATCCGTGCCACAAGAGGACTTATTCTTCATTTTATTTATTGTTAGTAAGAGTTCATGCTTCTCGACAGGACTCAAGAAGAAGCTGGAAACGACATGGGCAAAGGGAGGCAGGAATGAAAGAGTATCATAGATCGGTGCTAATCCAGCGGTAACTGTATTGCACACGTTGACGAAATAATCATTCAAGTCGTTAAGATTAGGTAAGTCGGTCAACTGGAGATACAGACTTATTACTTACATCATTTATAATAGACCATGTTTCCTTGGGAGCGTTTTTAGAGTTAGATAGACGATTAAAGTAATATGCGTTCTTTGCAGATTTTATTACTTTTAGGTAAGTTCTTCTATACTTAGAGATGTAGTCCAATACTTGAAAGTTATCGGAAAATTTTTTTATATGAAGAAGTGAACGCATATTCTTAGCCGAAATTCTCATACCGATACACGCTCAAGGTTTTGTCGGTTTGGTTTAATAGGTCGAAAAGGAAAAGCTAAGTTGAAGGCTTAAACAATTTTATCAAGAAAAATCCTGAAGTTGTAATCCGTATTTCCAGGAATGATACCCCAGTCCCAGACCAAAGTGTCTGGAATTTTGTGAATTTATCCCTTGAATAAATCCTACCCCAATGCCGACTATTCGCAGCACGTCTCCTTGAAACTGAAAATTCAGTAAATAGCGCCTCATGATCTGAGAGACCTGCACTGATGATACTGCTTTTTAAAGAACCAGAAGGAAAGTTAGAAACAACGTAATCAATAGTGATTGTTGAAGATTGTCTTAACCTAGTTGGGGAATTGACATGCATGGAAAGGTTAAATGATTTAAAATAGATATTAGAGACCTTTGAACATCACAGACATCCGCGAAATCAATATTAAAGTCACCACACAAAATTATCCTACTCTTAATTGGCAACAAGTCTCACAAATTCAGCAGGTGCTCTAAAAATTTTTGAATATCAGAGCTAGGGGATCTGTAAATACATATGAGATAGAGGTCAATGATCTTACTGTACACAATAGTGAATACAAAAAAAATTTCGGCTAAAAGATAATTATATTTATTTACCTTGACGAAGATACTATCTTTCGCCAGAATTAATGATCCACCATGAGGAAAGCTTGCTCTATTAAATCGTGCTACTGTAGAGTATTTTTCCAAGAAGATAGGTTCTCCTTCCCTCAACCAGTGTTCTGTGATGGCAACTAACTGAGGGAAATCCAACTCTTCCAGGAATAGGCTCAGTTTATCGATTTTGTGCCTGATGGACGCAATATTGATTAGAACCATGCTAAATTTGGAATCAGCAGTAAAATTCAGTGTGGTGTCTGTTGAAGCAAAAGATGAGCAGTTGGCCATACTACTAGAGGACTCTTGTTCCTCAAAACACGTCTTGTTATTTAAAAATTCCGCTTTGATGGGGTGGTCGAATAATAATTCCGGTGACAATCCCTGGATTTCTGCGAATGGTTCAGCCTCTCCGTAGTGACGAAAGACCTGTATGTAGAAAGGTTCGTTTCCACCTCAGCTCGCTCAATTCCATACGCCTTGTGAAAGTCAAAATAAATTTTTCGAAGGGGTTCAAGCTGAATCGGAAAACCTTCAGACAACAAGAACAACCTTCAGACAACAAGAACAATTCTTGTTTGTGAATTCTTCATAACAAACTGATGCAGGTTGTTGGCTGGTTCACGGAGTCTTGCTGATAACGACCATTTTCCTCAAGGGCAGCTTTTGTAAATCTTACTATGGGAGGATTTAGAGGATCCATAGAGATTGGAAACAGCTCCTTTGACTGTTTAGTAAATTTAATATTGTCCCTACTCAACAATACATTGGATTTACATGCACTGATCGCCGTTTTGTCAGAATTGATGACTAAGACATTTTCCGGTTCCGGCGAACATTCTGTAGGTGTCCTTTGTGTACTGGTATACACATTGTCCGAATTGATATGGAAATCTATCCCAGGTTCAGGCAATCTTTTTGCAGATGTTGTGGTTAGCATGCTGGTAGTATATATATATATATATATATATATATATATATATATATATATATATATATATATATATATATATATATATATATATATATATATATATGTATATATATATGTATGTATGTATATATAAAAATAATCCTCAACTAGTATAGGTAATTACTATTATTTGTTGTGACCAAAGATAAGGTGTCAAATTTCTGAAGTTTTCCTTAGAACATCATTTATGGCATATAGTAACTAACGAGCATCCATGTTTTTCTGTCACTTTTACCTCTCTCTTTATCTTTCATTTCTTTGATTATTACTACATGCTTCATTTGTTATTTAATGAAGGATTATTATACCTCGATATCCTTCACACTGAAAATGTAATATTGATAATTCTAATTAATTTTTTCTTCTTCAACAGACTTCATCAGAGGATGAAAACAATCGGAAAAATGTGAGTATTTTCCCAGTTTTGGTAAGAATGGTACAGAGTAAGACGATACATTAGGATGTTCATTATGAATTTACTTCTGAAACAATTTTTCGACTAAATATCAGTAGAAATTTCGGTTCTAAGCACTCATCAATCCAAAAACATTTCTACCAAGTGTCAAGCGAGCTGTCAATTGACTGATGAATAAATATATATATATATATATATATATATATATATATATATATATATATATATATATATATATATATATATCGTATAGTGAAATTACGTCAGTTGCTTCCCGTCTTGTCTGTCATTCATCGTTTGTCTATGTTTAACTGTATGTATATCCTTTCCCATATTTCGCTTTGATTTTGTTTCGGTTCTATTGTCATTAGTTTAGCCTCTCTTATATCTTATGTTTGTTCAGTGCTTTTGTTGCATTTTTGGTGTATTTATGTGCAATCATTGTGACGGTTGGTGACATGCAGATCTGTTTATGCTTTTTAAATTAAGTTTTGTTGTAGGTTAACAGATTATGATACCAGTGTTATGGTAATTGAAATTAATATTTTTACTGAAGAAGGATGAAACACCTGCGAAACCTATACTAAATTATAGAATATAAGTAAAATTTTATACAATGACACAACCAACGAAAAGTACCCTATATATACATATATATATATATATATATATATATATATATATATATATATATATATATATATATATATATATATAAATATAAATATATATATATATATATATATTTTTTTTTTTGGTTTCGTTGGTTGTGTCATTGTATAAAATTTTACTTATATTCTATAATTTAGTATAGGTTTCGCAGGTGTTTCATCATTCTTCAGTAAAAATATTAATTTCAATTACCATAACACTGGTATCATAATCTGTTAACCTACAACAAAACTTAATTTAAAAAGCATAAACAGATCTGCATGTCACCAACCGTCACAATGATTGCAAGACAGACTTAACGCACATAAATACACCAAAAATGCAACAAAAGCACTGAACAAACATAAGATATAAGAGAGGCTAAACTAATGACAATAGAACCGAAACAAAATCAAAGCGAAATATGGGAAAGGATATACATACAGTTAAACATAGACAAACGATGAATGACAGACAAGACGGGAAGCGACTGACGTAATTTCACTTGCCACTCATAACAAATCCATGAAGTAAAAAAATAAGACCACAACAAGATCATGAGCATACGGACATGAAATACTGACATTGACAGAGCAATTGACGCACGAAAACTTTGTTGAGATACAATTTTTTTTATGCTTTTTAGGGTTCCGTACCCAAAGGGTGAAAACGGAACCCTATTACTAAGACTTCGCTGTCTGTCCGTCCGTCTGTCTGTCTGTCACCAGGCTGTATCTCAAGAACCGCGATAGGTAGACAGTTGGAATTTTCACAAATTATGTATTTCGGTTGCCGCTATAACAACAAATAAAATAAATATTTAAGGGGGCTCCCATACAACAAGCGCGATTTTTTGACCTTTTTGCTCGATATCAATAATGGCAACAGATAGGCACTTTAAATATTCACAAAATACTCAGTTGTATTTTTACTTTATTAATAAATGATAAAAACAAAATTAATATTCAAGGAGGGCTCCCATACAACAAACGCAATTTTTTTGCCTATTTTTGTTCGATATCAATAAACGGTAACAGGTAGGCACTTGAAATGTTCACAAAATACTTAATTCTATATTCACCTTGATAATAAATAATAAACTTGAAAGAAAATAAATATTTAAGGGAGGTACAATCAATGGTACGGAACCCTTCGTGCACGAGTCCGACTCGCACTTTTAATGTTTCAAATTGAGTTGTATTGTAGGTAAAAAGATTGTAATATTAATTGTTATTAATGTTGTAACTGAAGAATGAGGAAATATGTACCTCCGAAAATTATAATAACTTATACAATACTTTTAGAGTAAAATTTTATACAACCAACAAAAAGTACACTAAGTATATATAATATATATATATATATATATATATATATATATAAATATATAGATATATATATATATATATATATATATATTTATATATATATATATATATATATATATACAGGGTGTTTCTGAATTGATGCGAAAGATTTCAATGGGTGATTCTTCAGCAAAAATTAAGAAGGGTCTTTCATATTACTTTTTGTTCAACACCCTTTTCCCTCCAAGTTACAGCCCTTTGAAATTAGGGGAAAAAAATTGTTTTTATTCAATACATCCACTTAGGAAAAAACTAGAGGAATTAAATTTGGCAGATAACTGCTGCTAATAAAATGGCAGTTTTTGAGTGTTTTTGTTACACTAAAATGTTAGCACAAGGGGCTGAAAAAAACAACCCCCATAATATTTTGCATTAGAACTTTTTAATGCTCTTATACTTTCCTATTTAAAAAATATATTTGAAAAGACAGACTCAATCTACAACTTTTTTATGTCTTGACTTTTTATCGTAAAGTTGTTAGTTTGATCACAAAAAAATAAAATAGTGCTCAGACCCTTCCTATAAATTCACAGAGAGGTTATCATTTATTTAAAAAAAAACAAGTAAGCTGCTGTCAAATGAAGTCATATGACAAATAGTTTTATTGTCCTGATTTTTTCTAATTTCTAGACAGTTATATAATGACTTCAAACGTTTTTCACAACTAAATAAAACATTATTGGAAGAATGGCATTTTTTTATTTAGTTGAAGAATATTGCAAATTAGAGCGGATTGAACAATAATTGTACTACTAATAACAATCAACAAATTATTTGACATTTGACAGCAGCTCACTTGTTTTTTTTTTAATAAATGATAACCTCTGTGAATTTATGGGAAAATAGTCTGAGCACTATTTTATTTTTTTTTGATCAAACTAACAACTTTATGATTAAAAGTCAGGATATAAAAAAGTTGCAGATCGAGTCTGTATTTTCGAATATATTTTTTAAAAAGGAAAATATAGGCGCATTAAAAAGTTCTGTTGCAAAATATTATAGGGGTTGTTTTTTTCAGCCCCTTGAGATTACATTTAAGGGTAACAAAAACACTCAAAAACTGCCATTTTATTAGCAGCAGTTATCTGCCAAATTTCATTCTTCCAAATTTTTCCGAAGTGGATGTATTGAATAAAAACAATTTTTTTCACCTAATTTCGAAGGGCTGTAACTTGGAGGGAAAAGGGTGTCGAACAAAAAGTTATATGAAGGACCCTCCTTAATTTTTGCTAAAGAATCACCCATTGAAATCTTTCGCATCAATTTAGAAACACCCTGTATATATATACATATATATATGTTACAGCCAAAGTAATAAATTCGGATATTATATATATTATTTAGCCATTATTTATAATGCCTACTCAATTTAGATAAAGTGATAATTGACACAGAATTGATCACATTAACTAGCAATTTTATATAATATCATCGAAGACTTGGATAACGTAATAAAACAAGTAGGTAAAGGTGACGATTATAAAATTATATTTCAGTTTGCCTTAAGCATATTTAACTATATGTGTAGCAATATTATAGGTATATACTGTTATTTGAAAAGAAATAATTATAATGTTTTTTTTAAGAATCAAAATAACATTGTCATAGATAATGATTCTACATTAATTAACATTGTTATAAAGTTATTTAACTTTAATTTATAAAGTAAATTTAAGGCCCACTAGCTATAAGAGAAAATTGAATAAAACACAGAGATCGAAACAAGTATTTGGTATCACTCTTTAAAGACTACAATAATAAAATATTTACCACTAACTGACATGAATTAACTGGGTCATATATAATTATTATTTATTCTTACAAGTAAGGTTCTTATAACATTTTGAAGTTACACATGAGGTTTTACTTTTTACATTTACACCTATTAGAAACGCATTCTCCAGTACAGTTGCAATGATGCGACTCTTTTTTTGCACATTCTCTGATAGTAACTTTATATTGGGGAACGATATCAAATGTAATAAACGTTTCTTTGCAGACAGTGAACTGATTCCTTGTGTAAAGTTGATTTAGAATCTCATGCTTAGTACCTAACTTATACATACCTTCTGTCTCCTGAGAAATTATAACAGCCATAATGTTTCCATCATCGGCTTTGGTGCGGTCTACATCAGACATTTTTATCACTACATTATAGCCTGTATTAGCAGCAGGATATTTTATCGAAGATAGAGCTAACATTTTATCTGCTTGCTTTTTCAGAGATTGTCGAACTAATTTTCTGATATTTCCAATATCTTATTTCTTTTTATCGAGAGCAATTACTATTTCTTGGTCACTTTGCGTTATCAGGTTTCACTGGCAGGTTATCGGGAATTTCATTTTGCGAATCAGTGATTAAAATTGTAGTATGGCTTTTTATTTCTTCATCTTCATTAATCACAGCGTCGGTAATATAGGGTTCGGTATCCCTCCGCTCATTCACCTGGTTTTCGTCTTCATTCAATATAGGTTCTAGCTCTTCTTCTGTTGACAATTCAACTTGCGCATCTTTAGGAACACTATTTAATCCGACTTTAGCTTTACAGTCAAACATTGCTTCGTAAGGGCTACGATTTATCCCTGCGTGATACGCTCTCTTCTTCATAAATTGAATAAAGCGTAATCCTTCAGACCATTTCGTCGTGTTGTTAGATTCCAGCCAAGTACAAAGCATCTTCTCTACGTCTTGGTTAGCCTTTCAACAGGCTCTTGTGATTGAGAGTGTCGGGGTTTACCATGTACGATTTTTAATTCCGGCCACATAGCACAGACTTCTTTGACCACTTTGTTAGCAAATTCCCTACCATTATGGCTTTGCAAAATACTAGGCGCTCTGAATGTAGTAAAAATGTCTAGTAAATGATAAGCTACTTCATCTGCTCGCTTGCTTTTCTTTTTTTTTGTTAGACAATCTTGATACACCTTGATGAATTTATAATCACCATCACCTTGTGATTGCATGTCTATAAAATTAACTTGGCACCTTGAATTAAGCTCATTGCTGAAAATCGGTTTTACAATAAGACCTATTTTTGGCAAATTTTTTTTTCTGACAAGATTCACACAGATTCAAATACACTGTGACGAGTTCAGCAGTTACATTTTTATATCTCAATTTTACCGCCGTGTGCAATACTAATATGACAGCCGTTCTTCGATTCTTTTACTTTTAAAAGTAAAGGCAAATATTGATCATTTGTAAAACACTGATTATTTTTACCTTTACTAGCAATAAGTACAGTGATAGTTTCATCGAAACGACACTGATAGGAATGGAGGGCGACCTCTCATTTCAAAACCACTTCCAGCAAAAGGGGTAACAAGTCAAATAGACCGTATTCATTACTTTGGCTAACTTTGATTCGCTATTATGAATAATATCCGGATGAAGTGATTAATTTATCACATTGTCTAGTCAATTTCGCTATTATATATAATGACTAGTCATTATGTATAATAGCTATTTAATCACTATGACTGTAACATATATACATGTATATATATATATATATATATATATATATATATATATATATATATATATATATATATATATATATATATATATATATATAAAGTATATCAAAATCTTGATCAAAGAATTTTTATGAAACGTATTCACAGTGTTTCATAAAATGCGTACATCAATTTTCTTGAAGGCATACTGACTTATCAATTGCTAGGGTCAACTGAATTGATTTGACATGTATTGCGCTATTTATAAGTTCAATCAAATGCTGAGAGTGCCAACCTCAGCAGCAGTATGACGTGAAACTTCGCCTAAATAAATATGAACTATATTCAGATAAGCTCTTCATGCGCCATCTCCAGTAAGCCGAAAAAAACATCGATTGAAACAAAGAGATTGTTTTTGTAAAATAGTTTAAATTAATACAAATGTGACCGAATTACATATAGAGAGAAAATTTACTCATAAAGGCTAAAATATGAACTAGATGGCTTGAAGTTATCGACATGAATAAAAAGTTTCTTCGATTTACTGCAAATAATAATTGAATTGATATTTACTTGGTGAAAGTTCATATTCATAGCTTTATAAAGAAATAAAAAACTAACTTTTCACAGGTTGAAATAAAAATCTATTCAGTAAACGCGTTTCGTCATAACATTGACTTCATCTCGTACTAAATTATGGTATTCCAAAACAATCTATTTATATGAAAAATTGAACATAATAGAGGAGTTTCTGGAGAAACTTAATAACAATAAGCAATTCATTTAGAGTTAATGGTAGATATATTGAACTGATTAAGGAGAGGAGATGGGTGTACTTCAATCTGGTCGTTAACTAGTAAATCCAAGAAAAGTACAGTATTTAACAGTTTAACATACTTGATCAAACCTTCCGAAAACCTGAAATTGTTTTATCATAAACAAAGTTTCATATAAAACCAACAATATCATTGGAAAATTGATTAAAAACAACAAATCAAAAATTCATAGAGAAGAACGTACTGATATTTATAGACTCAACTGTAATGATTGTGAAAAATTCTATATAGGGCGTACAATTAGAAATTTCAAAACTCGAATACACGAACACCAACGTAGCTATATTAAGCAGAATACTGACTCTAATTATGCGTGCCATCTTATTCAAGAAAACCATACCTTCAATCACAATTATAATAATTATATTACAGTTAGAAAATATTCTCCACAAAACCAACTGTTGGGAATATATATATATATATTTTTTTTTTAGTTTTGTTTTTTCTTTGACCTAATATATATTTTTTTCGTAATATTTTCTTGGTGTTAGGTCACATTAAATGATGCATTTCAGTTGTCGTGCAAATGATCGTTTATTGACGTTTCGACCATTTTATGGCCTTTTTCAAAATCTATAAACTAAAGGACGTATATTACATTAATTTTAAAAGTCATCTAAAATATATTCTTACCCTTAACGTAGATAATCAGCAAATTAAAATGAAACATTTTTACTATATGTATGTGTAGTAAAAATGTTTTGTTCTCTATGTTTCATTTTAATTTGTTGATTATCTACGTTAAGGGTAAGAATATATTTTAGATGACTTTTAAAATTAATGTAATATACGTCCTTTAGTTTATAGATTTTGAAAAAGGCCATAAAATGGTCGAAACGTCAATAAACAATCATTTGCACGACAACTGAAATGCATCATTTAATGTGACCTAACACCAAGAAAATATTACGAAAAAAAAAAACAAATATATATATATATATATATATATATATATATATATATATATATATATATATATATATATATATATATATATATATATATATATATATATATATATATATATATATATATATATATAGATATATATATATATATATATATATATATATATATATATATATATATATATATATATATATATATATATATATATATATATATATATATATATATATATATATATTCCCGATGCATTTCTGCAGCCTCATCAATAAATATAAAAATTCCGGAAACCTAGGTAACGACCAGATTGAAGTAAACCCTTCTCATCTCCTTAATCTGTTCAATGTATCTGCTAGTAACTTTGAATGAATTTCTTATTATTATTTAGTTTCTCTAGGAACCTCTCTGTTATATTGAATTTTTCGTGTAAATAGATTGTTTTGTAATACCATAATTTAGTACGAGATGAAGTCAATGTTATGACGAAACGCGTTTGCTGAATATATTTTTATTTGTCTGTGAAAAGTTAGTTTTTTAGATATTAATAAAGTTATGCAAATAACCATTTTGCAGACAGATATCATCCAGTAAAATATCACGTTTCATGTCTGCTTTTTATAATATGAAAAATTATAAAGCCATACAGCATTTATTATAATCTTTCAAAAAATGTACAATTATTTTCGCTATTAGTAATATTAATAAAAATTGCTGTAATATTGAAAAAGTATTCTACCCTTTTCTTTATTGCCCCTCTGCTTGTTTTTGTTCCTCTTCAGTAGAGTGATGTTACCTTCTGAATTTACTATAGTGAAGAGGAGGAGACTTTCTTCGGCAGCATTCTTCGATTCAGTCACTCGCAACTGATAGATAATAGGCTTTGCTCTATCGATTCAAAATATTTTCAGTGCTTCGGCGTAGCCGCCTATACCAAAAAGTAGCAACAATTTCGATATTTTAAATGAGACACACTATTTATCATTTATTTTAGGATGTTATACTGCATTCAGAATATTTTTCTGCAATACTTTCCGATAGCTGTTTGAACGGTTTCTGAGAAATTAAATCAAATTCTCATTTTTTGTTCATAACATAACTTTAGTTAAATGTTGAAGTACTAGGGTATTTGGATTTGGGAAAAACTGAAATGTGTAAGGTAGTCTAAAGTAATTTGTTGTTTGTTGTATAGGGTCTTTCAGTAATCGTGATTTTACCGGTATATACAAAAATTATGTGATTTTAATTTTGTTAAATAAAACATTTAAAATAATATATCATGATCCTATACTTAATAAGTTTCCAAAATAAAAGTTTTATAAAAATTGGATTCTTTTGGCGTAGGTATTTGTATTAGGCATGTCATTGTAAATATTTAACATGCCATTGAGGAATAACCACCGAATTGTCAACACACTAAGTTTATACTCAACCGCTTCGACCCAATTTCATCATGCAGTGCAATGATTACCTAGTTTATTACTATTTTTGTGGCACTTTTGCAATGAAATGACTCATATATCGACCGAACTGCGTTGAGCATTGCTTGAAGGTTAATGATATGTTGTTCTTATATTATTAGTTTCGTTATATTATGATCTAGATTACTGGATGTGACTATTTGATTAAACTGATTTATTTCTATCATGTGCTCATATGAAATGACTTCAGGAATATTCTGTATATACAGAGGCGCCGACTTATGAAAAATATTGGGGGGGCCCATACTGGAGGTCTTGCCGGAGGAAATTTTCTGAATTTTAGATGAAAAATAGTGAGTTTTAAAATATTTTTAAGCATTTTAGAGTCATATGATCAACATTAGAACACCGAACCTCAACTCTCGATAACTCGACACTCCGGGAAACTTGAGAAGCCTGACACATATTTTGGCATTGAAAAACGAAACAAAACATAAACACGCACGGTATTTTCTTAAAATACAGAAATAATTATGCTTATAGACTATTACAGAGCAGTGAATACATAGCTCCGAAAACACTGAAATTATATTTGAATAAAGCCTCAACTATCAAGTTTAAAGTATAAAACATAAAATATTGCTATCGCACAGTGATAGCACTTTGATTTAATGAGTGAAATAGCTAATTTCAGTTCACTTGGAATAAGGCTGAGGGTTCATTCAATGAAAACAATATCTCAAAGTTATTGCTTTGAAAATATTTAAGTAATATAATATAATAAATATAAATATATTTAAGTATTTGAAAATAACTAATACAGTAATAAAGTAATACAATAATAAACTAGTACTCATATTTTCAAAATGAAAATTTGACATTATTTGTGTATTTAATTCTCTCTTTATAAAGATTTTTCATATTGCTCTAAATACCAATACTAGGGCTAGAGTATGTTTAGAAAGGTGCAAATGTCGAACGTCGGACTACATTACTGAATATTAAGTCGTTGATGACTGGTCGGATATCCGATTCATCCAAAACATCTCGGTGGGCATGAAGAACAGCCAAGTTGTTCAATCGCTTCGGTCCCATTGTTGATGAGAGATATGACTTCAGACGTCTAAGGATCCTAAATCATCGTTCTGCTGTTGCTGTCGTGATTGGAGCTACTTGGAGAAGCTCAACGCAATTAACTAATTCACATAAAATTTCTCCAACTGTAGACTCTTGTGGAATGTTACATCGCGCATGTTTTTGAGACCAGTTGTTTTTTATTAGTGATATCGGCTAACATATTCAAGTGTAAGCGCAGTCTCTCAATGTTTAGGTCGTGTTTGAAAAGTCAGTTGATTTTTCAAACTTTGTTTCACCTCTGTTTACTAATAGCAAATACTCTTGGTCAATTGCAATGCCCTGTGTGAGTCCAGTTGATGCAAACCGCTCAGTAATGCAAGATTGCACCCTTTCAAAAACTTCAATGTAAAGAGGTTTGTAGTATTCCTTCGGGGTTTTGAAAGTGTGCGGAGAACTGGCTTCGATGTTTTCATTCTTCTTTGGTATTATACTCGATTCCGAGGAAGCAAAGGATCATCGTCTTATGAAGGTTTTTCTTTCAAACACAATTCCGAAAGTGTGCAAAACTATCACGCCTTCCATTGCGCATACAAATCAATCCCTCATATATTTTTTTCAGATCAGAAATATTTAGATGCGGGCATTGAATTTTTTCATTTACATCCTCTACTGGGTTCATTGCATGGCAATAAAGGCGTAAAAGTCTTGAATTGTTACATTGACTCAAGGGTGCCTGCACATTTGTAACTCTCCATCGTTTTGTCCTCTGGAGAAAAGGAAAATGAAAAATACCAACATCATTTTGCAATTTTACAAAGCATAATATAACTAATAATTTCCTTAAATTATTGGGGGGGCTCCGCCCCCCCAAAAATTTTATTGAGGGGGCTCGGGCCCCCTCAAGCCCCATGGAGTCGGCGCCTATGTGTATATATTGTGTTTCTAGGCAACAGTTTTTGCAAGGTTTCAGTTGAATAAATTTTCCATTTCGCTATCTCATATGACTCTCCTAACTCAATTAGGTTTTCATAGGATCGAAAACGAACAATATATCTTCACGCGAGTAGATCGCGTTTCGTAGTACCTATGTTTGATATGATGTTCAATTTGACGTTCCTCTTCGGATAGAAATGCGTTTTGGCCGTATTTTCCGTATTATATATATATATATATATATATATATATATATATATATATATATATTATATATATAGAAATATATATATAGGTATATATATATATATATATATATATATATATTATATAGATATATATATATATATATATATATATATATATATATAAATATATATATATATATATATATATATATATATATATATATATATATATATATATATATATATATTATATATATATATATATATTTATATATATATATATATATATATATATATATATATATATATATAAATATATTGTTTTCGTTGCAGAACGAAACTATCAAAATTTGGTTGATTTTTTCCAACCGCCGTTTTTACGTAGATATTTCTTGTTTTCTCATGGTTTTTGAAAAATTGCCGATCTCCACAGCTTCTGCAGATGGAGTTAGAAGGTTGAAAAATGGTACGTACACTGAGTTTATGTTGACTTAAGATTCTTTTCTGGATTCAACTCTTTATCTCAAGCGTTTTGAATTTCGTAGTGACTATTCCGTTCAATCTGTTTCGCAATGAGTACTCGATTCACTTCGCGAATTTGAATTTTTTTTTAATATAACCAAGATCCACTTCGCGAATAATTTTTTTTTGGAAAATGAATTATTTTGTACTTTTTAATTCGGTTTGCTTTTTGAGCGTGATTTTTCAAAATATGATTCAATTCACTAGAATATATTTCGCGCGAAAAATACGATTTTCGTTATGGAGCTCTGCTGCTCACGAGTTTTTTTTTGTTGAATAAAATGAATTGTTTTCCAATTTTTATTACTGTTTGCTATTGGAGCATGGTTTCTGCAAAAGGTACGTGATGCACGATTTTTTTCCATCAAAATAAATTATCTTCATTTCGGTTTGCTATTAAAGCAGGTAGAGATTCACGGCTTGACTTGATATTCAAGCTACTTGACTTGACTTGATAATCAAGTCAAGTAGTAGTTTTTAATGTCGAGTTAAGTCAAGTATTTATATATCAAGTACTTGAAAAAGCAAGTACTTCTATCAAGCTACTTGATTTTTAGCAGTTTTATAAATGATGAAGTGTGCAATATGCTTCACCCTTTAATGTTTTGGAAATTGTCTTGATATTTTACAGATACTTACAAACTCGATCTATTTTCGACCACTTCGTGTCTGTAGGCTTCAAAGTTTTCATGTTTTCTGTGTTATCACAAAGAACGTATATAGACATTCTCATATTGAGGCTTCATCACAGCATGTCCAAAGTTGAATTCCATCTTGTTATGACATCAAATTTGGCATAGGCGTTGTTAAATTCAGATAGTCCAAAATGTTTCGAAATTGTTGCGCAGATTTTCAGAATTTTTCAATGCCTTTTTAATGCAGATGTTCCACAATTTTTCATTTTTAGTACGGTGGGTTTCGTTGTGCACAGCGTGCACTTTCCTTGCTTATCAGTCTTTTTCATACTCTTCAGATCTTGTTCAACAGTGAAATAATCTATGACTTTTTTCTTTCCATTATTCTTAGTTTCTTGTGTGCCGGCTCTTGCACAAGTTCACCATCTTCGGATTGAGAAGTATTTTCCTCTAACACCTATTCTGATTCGCTGATCTCTGATTCCATTATTTCCGATGAATTACTCATTTGTTTCTTCTGCAGGGCACAGGTTTAAACACTTATGTAATTTCGTGATGTAACAACTTAACAAGTCACACACTTGGACAAAACTACCATTCACCTATGGCGTGTATGTATGTATAATAAGCAAGATTGCGCCATTGATGCAGTCAGCTCGGAGCTCGGGGAATCCCCGTATTTTGTCTAAGCGCGAGCGAGCTTGCAGAGATATACGCCGTGCGACACGTGCGTATCAAGATCAAGTAATATCAAGTAGCTTGATTTCAAGTCAAGTAATAAATATCTCAAATCAAGGCAAGTCAAGTATGTAAATTGTCACGAGCTTGATTTTCAAGTCAACTCAAGTAGTTTGTTAAAATATCAAGCTACTTGACTTGATGAATCTCTAAAAGCAGAGTTTCTCAAACCATAATTTATTCCATTCGAATCGCGCTGCTAACGCGTTTTTTCATTATATTTCTTTGATTTCCCAAAATTTCGTCATGGCGGCTGTAGGAAAAATTTAACTAAATTTTGATAGTTTCGTTCTGCAACGAGAACAATCCCAGGTACCAAATTTCAGCTCATTTGACTCGATGGTAGCCACTGGATATGCCAATATGTATTCTGTGGTCTTAGGAGGTCTAAAACGGATAGAAAAACTACTCCCACATCTGACTGCTTTCCTTCGATACACTGCAATGGTATGTATTTTATGAGATAAAATACGAAAAAAAAATATATTTCCACTCCCAATAATGCATCAACTTTATTTGGCTCATAAAATTTCTGATCCCCAAGTTTATAACTAGAAATTCTAAGTTCACTTGATAATTCGTTATCGTAAAAAGCATTTCCTGAACAGCAAATTTTATTGGCGTTTCGAGTTAAGTCCTTCTACATGAAGATTCACGTTTTCAGCGACTAATTCAATATATCAGTCAGTTTTTACTGCATAAAATTTGACTGTAATGCGCTGTCTAATAATATAATGGACCTGGTACTGAATCTACTTAATTTACCTGAATTTGATTATTTTCAGTTTCGTATTATATGAGAGTATTTTTTTCTTACTTTTTTTAAATTTGGGACACCTCCAATTTTCGCTTAGATTTCATACGATGAAACAATTAATTGAAACTAAAATTTAACTTTTTAACTTCATTAATGCTATCTTGTGTTCTCATTTTCAAAAATAAATCACAACTGTATCTATAACTTGTGATTTCCATTGTAAAGGAGGAAATTATTCGATTATTTAGATATGGTAAACTATTTTTTCGTGTATGATTTATGTTCACTTGCATAATTATTCCTATCAGAATTTTAGAATATTTAGAATTTGACATATTGCTAAAAATGGTTTCAATTTAAGCATTTCAGAGCCATGATCCGATTTTTTCCAATCTATTTGCGTATTTTCATCGATTTTTGCTGTAGTATAATGAATAAGTAACGTATCTCAGGGAAAAATAGAATCTCCTCGAGATTTTAAGGCCGTAAATGAATATGTATCGTGTTTATTAATTCTCGATTCCCCTGCAGATTCTAGATATCCTAGATGATTCTGATAAACGATTTTTTAGTACCTCTCAAGCGATAGAGTGATTCTCCTAGGAAGCTTACAAAACGTTAATTTTAGTCATTGCTTCGCCTTCAAACCATGATTTCATATAATTGCGTATTTATGAAATGAATAAGTTTCATCTAAGTTTAGATTCGAAACATGTGCGTTAGTTTCTTAGTGTCTTTAATTCACCATTTTGGTATATTATAAATATATATATATATATATATATATATATATATATATATATATATATATATATATATATATATATATATATATATATATATATATATGAAAAACTTGGTTCACGGAATGAACCGCGTAAAAGATTTGAAAAATTTCGACGTTTCGGCTCCTTTTGCGAAGCCATCTTCAGGAGAATTAGAAGGGAAATAATTCAGAATCGTGGCCTCAATCTGCCTACTCCACGAATCGAATTAGGAGGAATCGGAAACAATACGATTGCGTGGTCTCAACCTGCCTACTCCACTAACCGTATTGCTTCCTGTCAACTGAAGTCTCAACCTGCCTACTCTTCAGAGTCAACTGACGGGCCGATCGTCGCGTGGCCGTATTTATAGGGGTGGGGGCAGGTACTCACGCTCATCAGAACGGGATGCACTCTGATTGGGTGTGACATGGCGACCACTGAGAAGTGGTTTCCATGCTGATGGGAGTCTGTGACTGTCATCTCTGGTGTTCAAACAATTTGGACGTTTTCTATTTCTACAGCTTCACGGAAAATTCGGGATTTGAAAGATCGGACGGGAGCAATAGTTCTTGTATTGGGGAAATCGATAATGTGGCCTGTTTGGGTGTGATGTTGGGAAAGGGCGTTGGCGATATCTGAGTGTCTTACCGAAAGTGAATGTTCTTTGGCACGGACCTGAATTCGTCGGTTTGTTTGTCCTATATAAGAACGAGGACAATTGGAACAGGGAATCTCATAAACACCGTGATTTTCGTTAGGAATTTTATCCTTGACAGATCTGACCAGATGGGAGAGTTTTTGTTGAGTAGTGAATATTGTTTTGATGCTTGTGTTTTTGAGAGATCTTGCGATCTTATCTGTTACTCCTTTGATGTAAGGAAGAAATAATTTAGGTGTAGATTCTTGTTCAGTGGGATTGGAAGGTGGTGGGGCGATGTTTGTGTGTTTGCGTATGCTCTTGTTGATTTGATATTTGTTGTAACCGTTCCGTAATAATATATGTTTTAGAGTATTGAGTTCTGATTCACGGTGTTCGTCGTCAGATAGTCGAATGGAGCGGTAGATTAGGGTATTAACTACAGAGTTAAGTTGAGAGGGATGGTGGTGAGTGGGTTTACGATAAACTGAATAGGAGAAGCCTTGGGATGGAAGTTTTTTGATCATGACATCGAGGAATGGCAGAGAACCATCGTTTTCTACTTCCATTGTGAATTGGATACTTGGATGTATGCCATTCAAATGATTCAAGAAGTGGAGCAACGAGTCTCCGCCATGGGGCCAGATCGCAAAGACATCGTCTACATAACGTAGCCAGCATGAAGGTTTAAGGTCGAATGACGAGAGAGCTTGGGTTTCGAAATGTTCCATGAAAATGTTGGCTATGACGGGGGAGAGAGAGGATCCCATTGGGGCTCCCTTGATTTGTCTGAAGAAATTGCCTTGAAAGATGAAGTAAGTGTTGGCCATGCAGTGTTAGTTTTGATATTTACAAATATCTCCATCGAAGAAACACTTTCCATCCTAGACACGAAACATCAAATATCCCCAGACAACCTATCCCTGATCAAACACTGCATGGCCAACACTTACTTCATCTTTCAAGGCAATTTCTTCAGACAAATCAAGGGAGCCCCAATGGGATCCCCTCTCTCCCCCGTCATAGCCAACATTTTCATAGAACATTTCGAAACCCAAGCTCTCTCGTCATTCGACCTTAAACCTTCATGCTGGCTACGTTATGTAGACGATGTCTTTGCGATCTGGCCCCATGGCGGAGACTCGTTGCTCCACTTCTTGAATCATTTGAATGGCATACATCCAAGTATCCAATTCACAATGGAAGTGGAAAACGATGGTTCTCTGCCATTCCTCGATGTCATGATCAAAAAACTTCCATCCCAAGGCTTCTCCTATTCAGTTTATCGTAAACCCACTCATACAAACCGTTATCTGAACGCCCAGTCTCACCACCATCCTTCTCAACTTAACTCTGTAGTTAATACCCTAATCTACCGTTCCATTCGACTATCTGACGACGAACACCGTGAATCAGAACTCAATACTCTAAAACATATATTATTACGGAACGGTTACAACAAATATCAAATCAACAAGAGCATACGCAAACACACAAACATCGCCCCACCACCTTCCAATCCCACTGAACAAGAATCTACACCTAAATTATTTCTTCCTTACATCAAAGGAGTAACAGATAAGATCGCAAGATCTCTCAAAAACACAAGCATCAAAACAATATTCACTACTCAACAAAAACTCTCCCATCTGGTCAGATCTGTCAAGGATAAAATTCCTAACGAAAATCACGGTGTTTATGAGATTCCCTGTTCCAATTGTCCTCGTTCTTATATAGGAAAAACGAACCGACGAATTCAGGTCCGTGCCAAAAACATTCACTTTCGGTAAGACACTCAGATATCGCCAACGCCCTTTCCCAACATCACACCCAAACAGGCCACATTATCGATTTCCCCAATACAAGAACTATTGCTCCCGTCCGATCTTTCAAATCCCGAATTTTCCGTGAAGCTGTAGAAATAGAAAAACGTCCAAATTGTTTGAACACCAGAGATGACAGTCACAGACTCCCATCAGCATGGAAACCACTTCTCAGTGGTCGCCATGTCACACCCAATCAGAGTGCATCCCGTTCTGATGAGCGTGAGTACCTGCCCCCCACCCCTATAAATACGGCCACGCGACGATCGGTCAGTTGACTCTGAAGAGTAGGCAGGTTGAGACTTCAGAGTTGACAGGAAGCAATACGGTTAGTGGAGTAGGCAGGTTGAGACCACGCAATCGTATTGTTTCCGATTCCTCCTAATTCGATTCGTGGAGTAGGCAGATTGAGGCCACGATTCTGAATTATTTCCCTTCTAATTCTCCTGAAGATGGCTTCGCAAAAGGAGCCGAAATGTCGAGATTTTTCAAATCTTTTACGCGGTTCATTCCGTGAACCAAGTTTTTCAAATACTTCCGACCACGGAAATCTTTCTGAACTTATATATATATATATATATATATATATATATATATATATATATATATCTATATATATATATATATATATATATATATATATATATATATATATATATATATATATATATATATATATATATATATCAGTGGCGGCTCATGAGGTTTTGGTTTGAGGAGGCTACAAGAGGTGTTGAAAAATACACCATAGGTGAAAATTTTTAGGATTTCAAGATCAACCGCCTTATAATTTAAAGAAAATCAAAGTAAAACAAGCACCCTAAGCCAGGGGTGCTCAAACGGTCGATCGCGATCGACTGGTCGATCGCGGAAACTTTCAGAGTCGATCGCGAGGCGCATGGCAACACCGCCCCCGCGAGAACGTGGCAGCACAGTGTTTCTGAAGTGGAAAAAATTAATTTGTTTCTTATTTAGTAACATTAAGTTGGTCGATCGCCTTTTATCTAAATATTTTTTGGTAGATCGCCAGCACTGTAAGTCTGAGCACCCCTGCCCTAAGCTATTAATTTGTTTTCACTTTCGAGTGTCTACCTTGAGACCTACAACTCCTATTTACAATATTCACAAAAACTCTTCTCAGCTAATTAGTCAATTCATCTATTCATCAAATTTTTTCTTTCACAAAATAGGTACCTACCTACCTACTTAACGAATTTGTTAACAGCTGGTGAGAGCAAATAAAAAGTTATGTATTCATGAAGATTAGCGGGATTCTGCGATCTTCAACGTTAGCAAAATGACCTATAATATCCTCATCAAATTTTTTGTCTTTCGCCAAAAGTTTTACCAATTCCTTTTCAATAGACAACAAACTAATATTTTTCAAACGATCCTGGCTCATTGAATTTCGTAAATAAGTTTTAATTCTCTTAAGAGTGGAAAACGAGCGCTCTACGGAAGCCGATGTCACCGGGATAGAAACAATTAGACATAAGAGTTTATAAACTTGGGGTAAATCTTGATTCAAATCATTATCAAAAAGGTATTTAATAGTCCTCACATGATTTTCATTTTGCCCCAAAATTTCATTGTCATTATAAACAACACACAGTTCACTGTGTGCTGGCCACCTTATCAAAAAAAGTGTATTTTTGACATAAATTTTGCAAAAGGTTATCTGGAAAATTAGCCGAAAATCCGGTAAACAAATTTTCATTGAGTAAGTCGAAGAAATGCATTTCTTTCAAATCAGAGAACCTTATTTCTATTTGACCCCTAATAGTATCCAAAATTTCATAAAACATTTGCTTATAGTGAAGCTCCATATCTGCGTAACTGAATTTCTTTCGTTTTGGGCTAAATTGAGTCGTATCATCAGTAGTTTGAAATACAGAAAATGGTTTTTTTAAATAAACTTCTGCACGAAATTCTGAAATTTTTTCCAAAAGAAACTAGAGCCGATTTCGTGAGTAAATTACATCTGAAAACTTGTGCTGTAAGATTTGAAAAACTATTTCTGTTTGTTCAAAAATTAATATAAAGATGTTTAAAAAATATATAAATTCCTTATCTTGTAAGATATTAATCCGCGTGCGGTATTTAAAGTTACTTTATCGGTGAAAAATTCCTCACTTTCAACTATAGAATTAAATCTTCAAATCCTTAGCGGCCCCAAACAGAGACATTTTCCCTAGTAAAAAGTAAACACTGCCAACAAAATAATTTATTTTTTACCTGTGATCCGGTTAGGCAAGGATGTCTCTCATAATTCCTTGAATTAGAACCGCGGTTTTATTGTCTGTTACGCTGCACCAAATTGTTTAATTCAGGGGTAGGTCGGAATGTTTTTATCAAAACTTTATCCTCATAACTTAGTGCACTAAAGTTATGGGATAACAAATATTCCACTAAGTCACCATTGAAATTTTTGAAATTAACTTCAGTAACCAAACTCATTTCAAAACAATACGCGAGCAATATAAGTAAACACGCTGCTGTTTTCGGCCATTAGTAACTATGATCACACTACGATTCAGTTAATGCTTTCCAACGAATTCACTCGATGTCACGCGAAATTCTATAGTTGTGATTGGTCGACATTGTATGAGACTGGGTCTCTATCGGTGTTGCCATTATATGTGTTTTGCTTTTCTATTGCAATGAAGTATTCATTCGGATTATTTGCACCGTTGTTTGCTTTTCTGTGTCAGGCATAATGAACGTTGAGAATATACCTTTCTAAGCCTCCGCAGCGTTGTCACAAATCTTGAAAAAATGAATGAAATGCAGTAAATGTAAATACCTTCTATCTTAATTAATAAATTATATTATATAATGTTGGCTGAAAGGAAGATAGGTGCATAAAATAATATGATTTTGATTAATATGAATATGCTGAATGCTGACTATTCAATATAATATATTAGTGATACACGGAATATTATTGAGGAGGAGGCTTAGCCTCCTTTGACTAGCCGCCCCTGATATATATATATATATATATATATATATATATATATATATATATATCTATATATATATATATATATATATATATATATATATATATATATATATATATATATATATATATATATATATAGGTATATCTTCACATAGTATAAAATGAAATCACTTCTACTATTTGTTCGCTTAGATCTTTTAAACTACCTTACGGATTTCAATTCAGTTTTCAGCAGTATATAGAGTGATTCAAGAGGAAGGTTTATATGTATAATACATACATATTATAGTACAGAAAAGACGAAAAATATAATTTTGGGCTCTATCGAAAACGCTGGCTAAACCTTACGAGATGGATCAAATTAATGTACTACGCTACTACGGAATATACATCTCCTAAGAATAACCCACAGTAAGCATTTTTATATTTTACATATTACAAAAAAAAATGTTATTTACCAAGCTATTTTATGCAATCCAGTGTTATTCCTTTTCCAATTAAATACATTACATTCATTGTTCATGAATGTTCATGTAGATGAAATGAACAATGACAATGGCAAAACTGCCATTAACGGCACCTCATTAAAATAGATATCTCAGAAGATATAAGAGATTTGAAAGCAGAGACATAGCGGCTGGCGGGCCGTACGTTGGCAGCGGTCGGCAAGCGCAGAGTGCGCCGGTACCGTGTGCCTATAAATAGCGCACTTATGTCCGCGTGGGTGTACCGTCCGCCGGAGGCAGGAATGGGCGTAGCACCTAGGGGGTTCGAGGATTTATATTGTCGCGAATATCAATATAGATAGATAGTAATAATTTATATGGCAGAACAAATTTTGCCGGGTCAGCTAGTATATGTATATATATATATATATATATATATATATATATACCCAATGCCCTAGCCCTAGACAGCTCTCAAGATCGACCGTCACAAGGCCCAACCAAAAACAACTACTGCGCACATTGTAAAGAAGACTTACTTGCTAATTGTAAATTGATCTCTCGGAGATATTGTATGAAACGATAATCTGCTAAAAACAGTTAATCTGATTGCTGCTATTAAGTTTAGTGTCGCTATCCTTCGTGTGCCTTATTTTGAACCCGAATTGTGTGTTGTTCATCAAAACAACGAAAATACGACTATTTCGTCATTGGAAGAATTCCCAACCACCAACGAGAGCTCTCAGGTGTCTGGAAGAAGAACGACGGTGAGTTTTCTAGGGCTCTCATTTTTCTTTTCAAAAGGTTTTTAATTTATTTCGATATACAGTCCATTTTTCTCTCAACTTAAGAGTTACCGCAACATATATATATATATATATATATATATATATATATATATATATATATATATATATATATATTAGGGTCCTCAATTTCTTCGTTTTAAGATACAAGGTGACCTGAGGTGGTTTTTTCGTAAATATTTTCGAAATCTGTGAAGGTAATTGGATACAATTTGGTGCAGTTACGAAAGTTTTGACGCTCTATTTAATGTACTAAAAGTTGGTATTGCAATATTTTCAGGAGTGGGCAGTGCAGGGGGGTATTGTTATTTTTGGTGGTTAATTTTTAGTAATTTTACTTCAAAATTTGAAGATATGAAGCTTTTTGTACGAATAAGGTACTCCTCTCATACTTCGCTAGGAAGCAGCATTTCCGAGAAAATTGCATTTGAATATTTCTTCACGAATTGATTGTTGTCTCCAAATGACAGTATTTGCACCACGTATTCTAAATCCAAAAATAGATATAAAACTTCATATAAACTAGGTTCCACAACTTCTTCGTTTCAAAGGTGAAGACTCGTTAACGGTTTTTTTTATAAATATTATATTTGAAATCACTATTCTAGTCTAATGCGAAGTGTGGTCCTGCATTTTCTTAACAAGGTCGACAATTCTTGGTGTTATCTTTTGAAGCCCAAAATTTGTAGTCTCTCGCTCCTCCCAATGCCCCTCCACCCAGTTTGGGAACCACTGAACTAAACATCAAGAAACAATTATTTGAGGTTTACTTATTCTAACATTAGGATAAGATGCTTGAAAAGGTTGCCCTGCTCATGAAGGCATATTTTTCTCTACGGGTAATCAATAATTCAAAATGGTTTTGCCGTATTTGATTCCGTGCCAATATATTCTTTCACACAACTCCTCCTCGTTGTCTACTTCTGTTGCGTATACTATATCTTTTATACGACCCCAAAAATAGTAGTCTAGTGGATTTAAATCCGACGATCGGGGTGCCCACGGAAGATGTGGTCCTACCACATCTTCTAATCCATTTAATCGATCGTCTACCAATTCCTAATATTCGCACCGTCGTGCTCTGCAATTGCATAAACCACGTACAAAGTGGATATCTACTAATTCTCTATTTGAAAACCTCTGCAGTACTACTAAATAGATTTTTTTCCGGCAACAAGCAGCACAATTAAAAACTTGGCAATTAATAATTGACAGCTAATTTTTCTTCACCAAGCAATTCGAAAAACGTCATTTGTTTCCAGGTCTTCTGATTATTTTCTCCTCGATTTGCAGATTGAAAAACAAAAATTTAATTCGTAAAGAAATATTCAAATGCATTTTTCTCGAAAATGCTGCTTTCTAGCTAGGTATGAGAAGAGTACCTTATTCGTACAAAAAGGTTCATATTTTCGAATTTTGAAATCAAAATTACTAAAAATTAACCACCAAAAAATTTGGGCTAAATTATTTGCCAATACCCCCTGCACTACCCATTCCTGAAAATATTGCAATATGTACTAACTTTTAGTACATTAAATAGAGCGTAAAAAGTTTCGTAACTGCACCAAATTGTATCCAATTACCTTCACAGATTTCGAAAATATTTACAAAAAACCACCATCAACATCTTAAAAAGGAAGAAGTTGAGGACCCTAGTTTATATAAACTTTTATTACTATTTTTGGAAGTAGAATACGTGGTTGAAATATTGACGTCTAATTTCGGGACATCCTGTATACAGGGTTATTCACGTTATTCGAGACGAAGATTCATGGCTGAAGTATTTGATTTTATAGAAGTTTTTTCTTTAGGATGGATAGGGACCTAGCAGGACTACATTTTAAAAATATTTTCATGTTGTACAGGATGTGTCAAAAACACGAAAAGTATCAAAGTTGTTATTTTTCAAATGGAATACCCTATATATTATTTCATTTTTGGATTTTACGATGAAAACAAATACCAGTTTAACTCACCTAAACCTTGTGGTTTTTGAAATATCTCGTATTTTGTGAAAATGTAGTATCAGTTTTAACGCTTGAACTCTCAACTGGTGTTTGCTTGTTTTTAACCAAATTAATGAGGCCTACTAACTGAAACAAACTTTATGTTATTACACTTGTTTCGCATAATAAAATTGAATCATATACAACAGAGTAGAAATATAAAAAATAAAATATATATATCAAAGGTAAAATGTATTAAAATAATGTATGAAATATAACGAGTAGGTTTCTTGGCTATTGATTGAAATTTATGAACCTTTTCAGCTGTTTTTTGAATTGGAATGAGTTGGGTATAGTGCGAATATCTTCAGGTACAGAATTGAACATTTTTGGAGCATTATAAGAAAAACTAGTCTTCAGTGATTTTGTTATTTGCGGTGTTATGTAGTTGTTTCTTTGTCTAGTGTTGTAGTTATGTGTTGGTGAGTTTGATGAGTTTTTTGTTGTATAGTACTTTATGTTAACATTATAGTAATAGAGTTGTCCAAGGTCGAGTACCTCTGATTCTTGAAAGAGTAAATCATTTGAATATCTTGAGTTTTTACCTAGAATAATTTTTAGGAATCGTCGTTGTAGAACTTCAAGGGTTCGGATGTGGGTTTTCAATACATCTCTCCATGCTAATAAACCGTATCGAAAGTGGCTTTCAACGAGTGCATGATATAGTGTGAGCAACTGATGAACCGGAAGGATTTTTTTCATGTATTTTAGTTTATAAGGGATACATTGTAGTTTTTTGTTTACGTAGTTGATTTGTATGTCCCATTTCATGTGGCAGTCTATTTTGACTTCCAAGTATTTTATGTTACTTTCGGTTGTAATTGTAAGGTTGTTTACCATCGAATATATCAAGCTGAGTAAAGTGAGGAAGATTTGTTTTATTACAACTGATAGGTAGGAAGTTGGTATTTTGAAAGTTTATTGTCAGCAACCTGCTTTCAATCCATTTTTTAATGATAATAAAGTCTGTTTCTATTATTTCCTTTACTTCTGTCCAGGTATCTGTTTCGTAAAAAATCGCGATATCGTCTGCGAATCCGATAATGCTGCCCCTGCTTTTTACAGAGAACAATCCATTTAGGTAGATGTTGAAAAGTAAGGGTCCGAGGACCCTACCCTGAGGCACTCAACATTGTACGACCAACGACTTACTGTCGACATTATTTATTCGTACTGTTTGATACCTGTTCGTAACATAACTTTTGAGTAAATTTAAGCAAGTACTTCTGATACCAATGTCCTCCAGTGACTGAAAGAGTAACTCGTGGCTAACAGTATCGAATGATTTCGATAAATCAATGAAAACACATAGACAGGGTTTGTTGTTGTTTAACGAGTTATACATTTTTCCAGTAAGGGATAGAATAGCATCTTGAGTGGACAGACGTCTTTTCTCGAAAACCATATTGTCTTTCGGAAGGTATGTTATATTTATCTATAAAATTTTGTAGTCTGTTTTTTAGGAGTTTATCAAATATTTTTGATAAGTGGGTAATTAGTGAAATGGGTCTATAATTTTCTGTCAGTTTTTTGTTACCTTTTTCATATATTGGAATGATAATTTAATGTTTGAATGCTCTAGGCCAGATACCAGTTTCTGTGCATTTGTTGAAGATGTAAGTTATTGGTTCCGCTATAAATGACGCTATAACTTTGAGCGTTTCCGATTTTATTTCATCTGATCCCACGGCTTTGTGGTTTTTCAACTCATTAATATGGGTTTTTACTTCAAGATTGTTTGTGGGTAAGAGTGTAATTGTATTTGGAAGGGAGGGTCTATTGTTTTTTTAGTTAGGATCAGGGTTTATATTTTGAGCAACTTTTTGCCCGATGTTATTGAATGATGTATTGAATTCATTTGCGATGTCCTTAGGATTTGTTAATAACTCTCCTTGTTCATTTTCTATAATATCAATAGTGATCTTCGATTTTTTAGTGTTACTTCGTTAATTACATTCCATAAAGCTTTTGTGTTTGATTTGTTAAGTTCGATTTTGTTTTTATAGTATTCGTGTTTAGTTTGATTTCCTTATCAACATCCCAACGTGCTCTTCAAAGCGAAGGCGGCAGTCGAATATTATTCCCAAGTTCCTAGCACTAGTTGCCCCATTTAGAGACTCCGCTCCAATGGATAATTTCATGTTGAGTCCAGTGTGAAGACCCTAAGAAAACACGAGGTTGATACATTCAGAAGGATTTAAACGAAGGTTATGACTATCACAGAAACATTTCAAACTGGATAAGTCCTCATTAATGAGCTGGGAAGCATCAATAATCTGACTGGGACTGAAGGAGTAGTAAAGCTGGGTATCATCAGCAAAGAGATGGATCTCAGAGTCCCTAATGGCGTTAGAAATATCCGCCACATAAATGAGGTACAGAAGCGGGCCCAATACAGAGCCTTGGGGTACTACTGAAGATACCATTGCTAGCTCAGACAACACATCGTCTATCAGAACATACTGGGTGCGATCATTTAAATAGTCAGCAAATAATGCAACTGACTTACAGTCAAAACCAAAATATTCCAACTTTGCACATTGAAGTTCATGATCGAGTGTGTCAAATGCTTTTGAAAAATCTAGAAGCTCCATAGAAGTTATCAGACCTTTATCAATTCAACGTATAATGTGATCAGTGATTTCTAAAAGAAGAGAGGTAGTACTAAAACTTTTGGGAAACCCAGACGGGGTATCAGGTATAATCTTATTAACAAAAATGTAAGAAGAAACCTGTTTCGCAATTACCTTCTCCAGGATCTTCTAAATAACAGGTAGTAAGCTTATAGGCCGCAAATCATCAAAAGAGACAGAATTGGGTTTTTTAGGTGTTGGCTTAATTAAAGAAATCTTCCATGAAGTACCCCAACTCAAGGCAACAGTTATATATGAGTAATGTATGGAAGTACAAAGGGCAGGCTATACTGTAGCATCCTAGGCGAAATATCATCATAACCACAAGCAGCCAATTTAAGATAAAGGATTATACTCCTTACCTCATCTTCACTTGACCAGGAAAGACTAAAACTTGGACATTTATTGAATCTGCGAGATCTATAGGAAGCTGCGGTCCCGGAGCAATTTGGAGTAAAAATTGAAGAGAAGTGTCTGTTAATTTTATTAGGATCCCTCAGATTCTGAGGAATTTCAACAGTTGGTCCACCCTTCAAGTTCAACGAGTTCAACGCCTTCCAAAGCTCATTTCCACCAGCGTCAGATTGACTATTCAAAAAAGCTTTTTTCTCCCTTATTGGAGAACTTATAATGTTGTTTCTCAGCCCCTTATAGTAAGTGCAATCCAATGCAGATCTAGAGCGCTTGTAACTAGATAGCGCCTTTTCCCTATCATAATTCTTATATTGGATGTTAACCATGGTTTAAACGGCTTAATTACTCTACACGTTGTATAGGGAGCATGAACATCGAACACCTGCAACAAGTAGGCCGAGAAAACATCGATCTGAGTATCAATATCATGCAGATATAAGATATTCTCCCGCGGCACTCCAACCAGATCAGTCCCCAATTCTGGTCTGCATAAATGCTTAAAGTTCCGATAAGTAACAAACCTTGGCTTCCTCTCAGTACGAGATAACCTCACAGAACAAAACACAGACTAGTCTGAAAGTCCACTATCAACAATACCAGACTCAACAATAAGAGACTCTTTGTTAGTGAAGATGACATCCAAGAGAGTGAGCGTTCTATCGGTTACTCTAGTAGAATCCCGTATGAGTTGGGAATTCATAGAACTCCAGACATGACTCTACAAAATGGTCAGTAAATTGGTCAACGTTCATATCTCCAGTTAAGATAATATGATCAAACTGGGGCACAATAAAAGATAGAAGATCATCTAAGTAATCAATCAAGCTACTGATATTACACGCACTAGTAGATAAAAGACACCAACAACAGCTTCATCTCCACCAAGTATAAGTTTGACCCAAAGATGTTCAATGCCATTGACAGTGTGAAAGCTTATTACAAAGAATGGGTTATTCAGATATATATATATATATATATATATATATATATATATATATATATATATATATATATATATATATATATATATAGAAACATCTAATGTTTAGAATAACTTTTGCACCCGAACTATTCCAAAAAATAATGGAAAAAAATATTAATTAACTGTGAAGGTACCATTAAGTTCATAGATGATATTGTCATTTTCGGGGAAAATGTCACTCAACATAATCTTCGACTAAAGAAAACACTGATGACTCTTATAGAGTTCAACGTCCTGAAGACAAATGTCAATACTGCGTGGCATCCATAAAATTTTTAGGGCATTATCTTTCAAGTCAAAGAATAAAGCCTTTAGAATCTCATGTTAATTCGATTAAAAGTTTTAGGCATCCTAAAACAATTGAAGAGCTTCAGAGTTTTCTTGGACTTGTAAACTTTGTAGGGAAGTGGATTGCAAACATGGCCACAATAACAGAACCTTTGAGACATCTGCTACGACTGAAGCTTGATAAAAGTGCAAATATTGAAAGGTTTTGGACTGAGAAACAAAGCACAGCATTCCTTAAATTGAAATCCGCTTTCTCAAGCCGTTCTGTTCTTGGCTACTACAATCCACAGGATCGGACACAAGTTATAGTAGACGCAAGCCCTTTTGGATTGGGATCTGTGATTATTCAATTCAATGAAAAGGGTCCCAGGGTAATTGCCTATGGCAACAAGAGTTTGGCATATTGCGAGACGAGGTACTTTCAAACAGAAAAGGAGGCTCTCGCTGTTGTTTGGACAGTAGAGCATTTTGAAATCTACCTGTTTAGTCCAGGGCATTTAGAGCAAAATCAGCCGGATTAAATGAATTTGGCCGTGCAGCAGATATCGAGATACGGTTTGCTGCGTTGTGTTCTGGAAGGTCACAGAAAACGAGTCTATATGGTCTGGTTAATCCGTTTCTGGAAAAATTCCTTCTGGGCCGGAAAATGCATTTTCCAATTGCATTCACTACTTGCACCATTATAGGAACGACTGGAAACTCGAAAAAATCACTCGGAAATCGATTCTCGGGGGTTTTCAGGCCCACCGAACTCGATTCTGGCATTAGAATTACCCGGAGGCGCTCTGGGGCGGCTCTGCGGAGGTGGTAAATTAGGGAGATATTGCAGCGTGGATGGAAATCTCTCCAAACTCGATATTCGGGGGTTTTCGGGGATGCCGAATTCAATTCTGTCATTGGAATTACCCGGGGGAGCACGGGGGCAGCTCTGTGGGGGTGGTTAATTGAGGGAGAAATGGCAGCATGCATGGAAATCGCTCTAAACTCGTTACTCGGGGGTTTTCGGGGATGCCGAATTCAATTCTGTCATTGGAATTATCTAGAGGCGCACGGGAATGGCTCTGCGTGGGGTGCGGGGGTGGTTAATTGGGGGAGAAAATGCAGCGTGCATGAAAATCGCTCCAAACTCGTTATTCGGGGGTTTTCGGGGATGAGGAATTAAATTCTAGCATTAGATTTTTCCGGCCGGTCGGGGCCCCTCTCTGAGGTTGTTTGGGGGGGTTGTCAGCGTCCATGACAATCAGACATAAGACTTCACCAGGGATATGAATAATAAAACTTTTGATGGAGTATTAAATAAATAAATATTACAAATATTATAAAAAAAATTGCTTTGGGAGTCTTTTGTGCCTCGAAACTGGATTTGAAAAAGGCGCCAAAGCTAGAGAGTAGAGTATCGTTACCACCGGGACCGGCGCAAATATAAGTATTCTGTATAGACTGAAGAGAAAAAATATGGCTTCAGTTCCCGCGCGCAGTCGGCGTCCTGTCACCATGACCCAGGAAGCCGATCCCGAGGAAATTTTGAGCAAAATTTCTTGTTCTTCTCAAACCGACTATGCGGGTGCCGCCGAAGTGGGTTGGAGTGCTCACTTGCATGCAAACATTGCGATGGCAATTGCTCAAACCAAAAAGACGCTTCCAATGAGACCGAGAGTAGTGACGAGGAAGAAGATGAAGGAGGGGAAGCAAATTCTGAAGAAGACGTAGAAGAGTTTGAACAAGATGTTTAGTATTTTAGTTAAAAATTGAAGTTTATAATGAATAATTCCCGATTAATAAAAACTCCTATATGTTATTTGAATACAGTATTATTTTCATAATTTGTGATTTTTCACCTTCTCCTTTACTATTCATGGACGCTGCCACCCCCCCTAAGACAACCTCACAGAGGGACCCCGACCGGCCACGGAAAAATCTAATGCTTGAATTGAATTCGTCATCCCCGAAAACCCCCGAGTAACGAGTTTGGAGCGATTTCCTGGCACGCTGCAATTTCTCTCCAATTCACCATCCCCGCACACCACGCAGAGCCACCCCCGTGCGCCCCTGGATAATTCCAATGACATAATTGAATTCGGCATCCCCGAAAATTCCCGAGTAACTAGTTTGGAGCGATTTTCATGAACGCTGCAATTTCTCCCCAATTCACCACCCCCGCAGAGCCGCCCCAGAGCGCCCCCGGGTAATTATAATGTCAGAATCGAGTTCGGCGGGCCTGAAAACTCCCGAGTAACAATTTCCGAGCGAGTTTCCAGTCGTTCCTATAATGGTACAAGTAGTGATGCAATTGGAAAATGCATTTTCCGGTCCAGAAGGCATTTTTCCAAAATCGGATTAACCAGACCATATAGACTCGTTTTCTGTGACCTTCCTGAATACAATGCAGAAAACCGCATCTCGATATCTGCTGCACGGACAAATTCATCTAATTTTCTCTATCTTCCCTGGACTAGTTTGGAAAAAATGAGTTTGAATTAGTCACGGATCATAAACCATTAGAAGTTATTTTTCCTCCCAAGTTTGAACCCTGCGCAAGAATTGAACGATGGGTTTTGAGACTGCAATCTTATAAGTACCGAGTAGTCTACGGTCCCGGTAAATCAAATATCGCAGACCCCTTATCCAGACTACATCCATTCAATTCTTCTGACCAACCCTTCGAGAAATATTTTATTCACCGCCTTATCGAAAACTAAAGGCCTGTTGCAATCCCAATGGAAGATTTGGAAAAATTTTCCGGTGAGGATCCTATTATTCAATCCCTGGGAGAGGGTTTAAATACGGGGGAATGGGAACAAAATACAGAAAGATACAAAATTTTTGAACACGAATTATCTTTTTATTTTAATATTTTTTAAGAGGGAATAAAATCGTAATTCCTAAAAAAACTATGGAACCGCGTATTAGAGCTAGCCCATTAAGGCCACCCGGGAATAGTGACTACGCACAAAAGACTGGTGGCCGCAAATTGACAAGGATGCAGAAAAATGTATGATCAAATGTAGGGAATGTACCTTGGTTTCTGCTCCAAATCCTCCAGAACCTATGAAGAGGAGAGAACTTTCAACGAATCCATGAGTCGATATAGCAATTGACTTCATGGGACCTCTACCAAGTAATGACTACCTACTGGTCAGTGTGGATTACCATAGTTGTTATAAAGAGTTGAAAATATTGAGGATAAACGGTTTAGCTAACACTATCACAGCACTCGAAGAAGTTTTTTCACGACTAGGGATTCTTCACTCTATTGCCGCTGTACCTACGCAGTTTTCAAGTGTGTAATTCAAAAACTTTTGCAAAGAAAGCAACATCACACTTTATAATACAATTCCATACTGGCCACAAAAAAATGGGGAAGTAAAGCGGCAGAATCGTCACATTCTTAAAAGACTGAAAATTAGTCAAATAAATAAATCTGATTGGAAAACCGATATGCTAGATTATTTAGTTATGTATAACGCTACCCCGCATACGACAACCGGGAAAACTCCCTGCGAGTTATTTTTTCGGCGGACATTTAGAGATGACCTACCAAGTTTACCAAATATGCCTAACACATAAATAGTTGAAGAAGAAGTCAGGGACCGTGACATATGGGAAAAAGAAAAAGGTAAGATTTCTGCGAACAGAAAAAGGAGAGCTCCAGAAAGTGATTTAGGCTGCGGTGACAAGGTATACGTTAATGCGGCCGGTAAAGAAAATAAACTCTCCTCCACTTTTAATCGAACTACTCATACAATTATAAATAATTAGGGCGGGGATGTTCAAGTAGGCAGCGATGAAACTAGTCAAGTTTTAAGAAAAAAACGTTGTCCATCTGAAAAAATCTATAAAATAATATCTTGCTCACTACAAAATATAGATATTTGTTTGTTGGGGTGTTTTGATTTCTTTTCTACACATTATATATTTTATATATTTTTTTTTCATATTTTCTATATTTCTATAAGTATTTGAATTTATATCTTTCCGTAGCTTTAAGATCTAGATAAACTTATATTTTATAATAGAATAGGCAAACTTATAGATAATTTAATGTTATTTTTATGGTATAATGTATCATGTTATAAATGTTTTGTTATATTGTTCTGTTGGTATGCAGAAAAACTTATTATATAAAAAGATGGAGATGTAGAATATATGATTCGGTTAATAATATGTTTACATAATATTTCGATGGGTAATAACTAAGGAACACTGGATTCAACAGATGTGAATCAGAGTCAGTTGTGATTGTACCGGTGCAGAGTAAAGTGGTTAATAAAGTTAATATATTCTTGCATACTGAATGTTTCATTTCACACTTATTATAACGATCAATAGAACGTTACAAGGACTGTATTGTTTCTTTCTTTTGCCGATCTTGTAAACATAATGAGGGTGTCTGAGAAAGTTGTTTTTAGCAAATTAAGTTTGTAGGAAAAACTGGATTTAAAAGATTATGGACGTCCAACGCTACATTTGAATATAATTCAGGAACAGGAAGGGTATAAAAATCGGCCGGCCCGTCGGCTGGGTTTTAGGCAAAAATTTGATGAAAACATTTACAACAAGACTCATGGTTAATAATAACAATTAACACATTTATTAAAAGAAATAACGCATGACGCACGTTTCGGTGGAACTTCACCTTCTTCAGAGATGCTAATGGCAAACTAACTATGATTCTCTGTTATATCGAAAACGAGAAATTCAAGTATAAAACTTAAATCTCTCTTATCTAAGCACAACATTAACATTGCCTATCGTACCGGTAATAATTTAGGAAATCATATAAAAATAAGTTCATAAAGATAATAAATCAGGAGTTTATAAAATTAATTGTGATGATTGTGATAAGTTTTACATTGGTAGAACTTTCATAAGTTTTCAAACTAGAATTTCAGAACACAAACTTAGCTTCATTAATCAGAAGTCGGATTCACATTATGCAAACCATTTAATCCAAGAAAATCACACATTCAATTTTGATTTTAAAATATTAAATACTGAAAGTATGGGAATTAAACTTAATTTTTTAGAATCATTACAGATAAATAAATACAAGCATTTCGGTCTCCTATTGAATAGCCAAATCGATCATACTTCAAGCCCCCTTCTCAATCTTTTCAAAATTACCGAACTACCTGACTAGCAGTTCAGAATTGGTTTTTCCTATTCTAATAATTATTTGTAACTATCTTTCTATTCAACCCTTCTACACAATTTGTCATTTCTTGTTTTCGATATAACAGAGAATCATAGTTAGTTTGCTATTAGCATCTGAAGAAGGTGAAGTTCCACCGAAACGTGCGTGATGATCAAATGTAAAAATCAGAAACCGTGGATCACTTCAGGTCTGAGAATCTCGGGAAGAAACATGCGATCACTTCACATGATAAGAAAATTTGCAATGGATAATATTCCCTTTGTTACTTATCACAACAAATACAGAAATATTTATAGAAAAGTTATTACCGCCAAGCCATCACATTAGAACTCGAGAATTAATCGGTCTAGTAATAAACAGAAGGAATGCTGGAAGATTGTCAATGACTTAAGAGGTAAAAACTCTTCAAATTCACTGAAACCGAATGCTAATCCGGATGATCTGAATGAATTCTGTTGCTCTGTGGCGGATAAGCTTGCTGAGAAATTGTCGCCCTTGGTTGACCCTAGTACGTATCTAGGACATGTTTCTATACCGGAAAGTTTTTATCTTGCTCCCACGGATGTGACTGAAATTAGGGAAACCATCGCTGGTATAAAAAACAAGAACTCCTCTGGATGGGATGATATTTCAGTCAACATAATGCTCAAATTGCCACCCTCATTGCTGCAAGTCTTGGCAGATGCAGTAAACCATTTTTTTTGGTGCATTTCCTAGCTGTTCAAAAAGGGCAAACATCATTCCATTATACAAGGGTGAAGACCAGGATTCTCCTTAAATTTCAGAAAGATAGCTCTGCTTTCAAGCTTCAAAAAATACCAATGACGCATTATTCGCGTTTCTTGAGCGACTGTACCTGAGATTGAATGATGGGGAGGTAGCTGCATCAGTGTTCTGTGATCTATAAAAGGCCTTCGACTGTGTAAATTACTGTACATTGCTTCAAAAGCTGTACTCTTATGGCTTCGGAGTTGTGGCTTTGGACTGGTTACGATCGTACTTGTCAGAGCGCTTCCAGAGCGTCATTTTCGTTGATGCGAACTCGAGGCAGTTGTCTCTCAGATATGGAGTACCGCAGGGATCTGTGTTAGGTCATCTGTTATTCCTATTATATGTGGATGGCTTAACACAAATGTCGGCATTCATGGACAATTGACGGTGTTTGCTGACGACACAACCATACTTTGGCATGGCATGGATAACTTGATTTTGTAAGACATCATCAATGAGGACCTAAGCAGGGTTAAGGAATGGTGTGACGCAAATTTATTGTCTTTCAATACCACTAAGACATGTATAATCAGCTTTAAATGTGTTGTTGATGATGTATTTCTCGAGGATGATCGTCTCAGCATTAAGGCAGTCAATAATTTCTTGGGATTAAATATTGATGCCATTCTAAAATTTGAAGGGCATATATTGAATTTGTCTAGGAAGCTGGCGTCTGGTTATTATGCCGTATGAGTGATTTCTAACGAGTTGGGTTTAACTGCTGCTAAAAAGGCTTACTTTTCTCTTGTCGAATCTCATCTGCGCTATGGTATTTGCCTCTGGGGATTGTGTGCAAACTATTTGCTCGGAAGAGTTTTTAAGCTTCAAAAGCGAGCTTTGAGATACATGTGCAAAGCTGGTTCGAGGGACTCATGTCGACCATTAGTTTTGCTCCATGAAATGTTGCCTCTGGCGTGTACTTCATTTTAGAAACCGTATGCTTGGTTCAAAAAAAATATAAAGAATTCAGAAACGTGAAGTCGTTTCACACTACTCGCAGCTCTTCCCTAAACACTAGACTGCCTATTCCCACATCAACTTTAACTAAGAACTCTATAATCTACGAGAGCAGGAAGTTATTTAATCATCTGCCTTGCACATAAAAAAAATCGAAGATGATATAAAATTTAGGAAATCGGTAAAAAAGTTACTTTTGGGGGAAGCTTGTTATAATCTCAAGTTCTATCGGATTACCTGACTTTTTATAATAATAATATACGTTGTCAAATTGGTAATAGGCAACTCAATTCATCTGCCATTGCCCACGCATTTGTTGATGTTTACATGTGCTTGTATTTTTATATTTATATCTATATTTATGTTTATATTTATTGTTTATAATTGTCTTTCTCTGTGACGGAGAACTTTTTTTTCGACTGTTTATTTGACTTCACTCCTTCCTGTCTCTGTGTGAATTGTACCTAAGTTTTTCTCTTTTCTTTTTTAACGCTTTGTCAATGAGTATTTTGTTTTTATTCTTCAGATAATAAAGTGAGTACATTTTGATTGATTGATAACTCTACCTGGCTTATTTATTTTAGAATGTCTCATGTATGCCCACTCGAGTAGAGATAAATGGCAGCTAAATTGTGATAACCACTCATATGATACTAGGAATAAGAATGATATATAAGTACAAAGACTGGGAGATCATAGAATGGTTCAAATTTTATAGCATTTAAGTTGTATAACAAGTTACCTTCAAGCTGGAGGTCTCTTACACTGAACATTACACACTTATATTCTACAAATGAAATCAAAAAAATCTTAATTGATGCAGCTCCCTATAATTTTAAAAATTTTAATTTTAGTGAATTTTTTTAACTAAATTTTTAACTGTATGTTCCCCAATCTTCAATTTTCTATCTTTTATTTCTATTTTTCAACTTACACTCTATAGTGATGTAATTTTGTAATGGACGCGTGTAAATACAAATGTATATTGTCACAAATAAAGATTATTTGTTTTTGATTTTGATTTGATACATATATATATATATATATATATATATATATATATATATATATATATATATATATATATATATATATATATATATATATATATATATTTATTTATATATTTATATATTTTATATATATATAGATATAAATATATATATATATATATATATATATATATATATACTTTTTAATTTTTTTGTTTGTGGTAGAGTTAACCACACCATATTAAGTTGATTTCTAGGTTCATTTGCAATAGTCTCACGTAGGCCTGGGTAACACAGTGAAATATTGGGTGTTGCAACAATGACACTAACACAACTTAGTGTTTCAACACTTCGTAGCGAAGCATTATAATAAATCAATTAATGTAGAATTGCAGAATGTGTTTCTCCACAGTAATGATTTCGGAAACAGACCATACGTTTCACGCACCTCGGTTTCATAAGGTGTCTGGTGTCATTGCATATCATTCTAATGTTTCAACACATCTGAAATATGTGAAAGTGTCAACACAAAAGTGTTAATACAACACAGTGTTACACAGGACTAGACTCTCGTACTTTTTGTACTAGTTATTATAATAGCCTATTTTCATTGTTAGGAAAAAGAGGAATCATTTGCGTTCAATTTCATGCCGGCCGGATATAATGATTGAAGGTATTATATTGAATTCTGATACTGAAATGTCAACATTAATTTGAATACAGGTCATATACATTATGCATAAGCAGTACATGCCTGAATACAAAGGTATAATTTTATATCATTATCTGTATAAACTTTATGAATTCATTCAGATATCCAAAGGACTTGACTTGGAATTTGTTCGATTTGTACTTCAAAAATTGATTTCATTTTGAATGTATTATCACTTATGGTGAGGGATATTTAAAATAACAATTCCTTCGTGTCCCGCGGTATTTAATCTTTTATTTTTCAGTCATATTTTCCCGGAAAATATTGGACTATTGCACTGTATTAAAAGTTTTTTTCGAAATATATATATATATATATACAGGGCCGGCCTAAGGCGAAAATTGCAAGTGTGCTAGACTCAAATGCAAATTTCAACTTGATGTAGGTAGGTTATCTACTGTTGAACAGAGATAATATTGTCCTCAGTCGAAACACAATGAACCACTGGAAAATACGAAATCCAAAAATACACAAATTACGAAACTAAACGTTTGAAAACTCAAAATGAAATGAACGTAAATAACATTACAAACAATGTAAACAATCCGATAATGGCCCATGCTCTAGTACCGATATTAGCCGTTCCGGCGCTACGATCTTAATTTCAGACGCTAATTGCCTAGAAAATCTAAGCCGAGGGAGGGGGAGGGAGGCAGGAAAATGAGTCACAACACTTTCCGCGTCCCGCCACGAGACGACTGTTCTACTGACCTTGGACCTTGGTCAAGGGGATCAGACTTACTGTATTTCAGAACTCATTAGGGTAGCCGGGTAGATCTTCGGTTTTACATTGAATTTTAACTATAATAGTTTTAAGACAAAATTCCTCCTATAGTCGGCGGCAAATCATTGGAAGCTTGGGATTTTTAACTGTGTGAATTAATTTTTCAATCCACAAACTGGCAACGATGCTGAACGAGGGGTTTAGATGGGAGTATACAGCTGTTTAGTGTCCAAGCTTCCAATGATATGCCGGCGAGTATAGTTTAAATATTTCTGCCCAATATTCAAATCAGTTTCTAAAAATTTTCCAAATTTATTATTTTTTTTTACAAAAATTGTTCAATTTAATGCCCCTCCAAAAGGCTTGAGTGTGCGGCTGCATACTTCGCACACCCCTTAGGCCGGCCCTGTATATATATATATATATATATATATATATATATATATATATATATATATATATTCACATATATATATATATATATATATATATATATATATATATATATATATATATATATATATATATATATATATATATATATATGTATATACCAAAGGCTAACATTGTTGCATCCCTATAAAGACTCGATACCATACATTAATGCGTCCTGAATAACGTTGCGTCCGTATATTGTACGCAATAATGTCAAACGTTGTTTTTGTCTCTCCATGGTGTAGATTTCACATGAAATCGAGCATGTAGACAGTATGGTTTATGTACAACATGAAATATTGGCTTTTAATTGACAGCTCGTACGAATTTTCGTGTTAGTGCCACTTATAAAAAGCATGCCCGGATGCAATAATATCACATATTTGAAAGAAGAGCGTATATTTCAGTTCTACATGTTTCCTGTAGGGGTCTCTGTAAATATACACCTATTCGTATATTCTCTGCTGGTATTTATGATAAAGGTATATTATTACGTCCCGAAATATGGCAACACTGATTTGGCCCCGATCTATGTTTAGATCTCTGGAGGAATGATTTTCTACATCTTCCGCCATATTTTGTCTAACCGAAAATTATTCGCCTTTAAAACGTTCTTACTAATACTATATTGCAGGGATACTTTTTCAATTTTTATTATTTCAAAATTTCAACAAATCAATGTTATTGATTTATTCTTGTTTAATGAGGTTAATCTTATTATAACAGGAATGTTCCTCCTCGGGCCAGCAAATATCTCACATAATTGAAAAAAAACTTTTGAGCAGCTAGCAGAGCTCCATCACTAAAGTCGTATTTTTCGCGCGAAATGCATCGCGTAGAAAACAATTTTCAGAAACTGTGGAGTTTCAAAAACCACGAAAAAAAATACAATAATGACGGCGGTTGGAAAAATTTCACCAAATTTTGGTTGTTTCATTCAGCAACGAAAACAATCCCAGATAAAAATAATTCAGCTCATTTTGTGTTATACGAACCGCTAGAGATGTCAATATGTACCGAGATGGATATTTATATGAAAACCAGGAATACCTACGTTGCAGAAATTTACCGACATTTTGATACTTTCATTCTGCAATGGAAACAATCATAGGTACCAAATAATAATCAGCTCATTCGACTCGATGGGAGCTGGAGCCAAAATTAGTGATTTTGTGAAAACGAATCAACTTAAAAATTCAATGTTGAAAAAAGTCAAAAATTGAGAGCTTCAATCGCCTTTGAAAACTTCTTTACTCAATAAACTTTCTAGCGGTATGCTACACATTGATAAGAAAAAACATTTCCGCTTCAAATTGCGGATATTCCTTCAGAAAGACGGAAAACGTTCGGACTTAGTGAGGAAAACAAATTTATTTTTATAATCGTTCATTTGAACAAAAGTTAAACTACTGACAATAATTCAATATATAACTGTTCTCTAGTTATAAATTTTGTTCGAACTGTTCTCCCTTCTACCTAATGCACGTCTGGCACCTCTTTCTTACTTCAGCTGTCACGGTAGCTACTTATTTGTTGAAGCAGAAATATTTCTCTTTTTGCTCGAAGAAAATGTGATTTTGATATCGTTTATTTGAACTGAAGATAAACTAATAACAATAATTTAATACCTACCTGCTCTCTTATTGCAAATTTTGTTGGAAAAAATTTTTTTTGTTGAAGCAGAAATATTCATTTTATCGAACGAAATGTGTACAAAAACAAAACAAAACGATCTGAAAATCACATTTTGATCGAACAGAAAAGAGAAATATTTCTGCTTCAACAAATAAGTAGCTACCGTAACGGCTGAAGTAAGAAAGAGGTGCCAGACGCGCATTAGAAACAAGGAAGAACAGTTCGAACAAAATTTATAACTAGAGAACAGTTATAAATTAAATTACTGTTAGTAGTTTAATTTTTGTTCAAATAAACGATCATAAAAATAAAATTATTTTCCCCGCTAAGTCCCAACGATTTCCGTCTTTCTGAAGGAATGCCCGCAATTTGAAGCAGAAATGTTTTTTCTTATCAATATGTAGCATACCGTTAATAAGTTTATTAAGTAAAGAATTTCTCAAGGAGCGTGAAGCTCTCAATTGTTTTTACTTTTTTCAGCATTGAATTTTTAAGTTGATTCATTTTTACAAAATCACTAATCTTGTGGAATAAAAATCCTGGTATGCGCTTTTGGTACCAACAGTCGTACTGGAAACTATTAACTATTTGAACAAGCACACATTAGTGTAACAGAATATTCAGTTGAGAAAATTGGGCCTTTACAGTTATTAATAAAAAACTTATGAGGGTTTAAAGACGGAATTTTGGGAAATTTGAGAAGAAAAAATTCAAAAAATTATATCACTTTAACCGTGAGTCTTAGGACCCAGGGTCCAAAGAGACAAGGTAGCAAATAACTCCAACAATACTCTAACAAATTTTGGTGCTTCATGTGCCGAACACATATATATCAGACATGGAAAATTTTTCGAAAATCATGATCTAGGAGGTCTAAAACGAATGGGAAAAATACTTCTGAGCCTGACTGCTTACATACACTGCAATAGTATGTATTTTATAGTATAAAATACGACTAAAAACAAAAGTGTTGAAGACCTAAAGGAAAGAAAAATTATTCAAAGTTGGAGAGAAAGATCATCCAGATATACCACAGCAAATCGAAATGTTGAATAGTCAACCACCAGTTGGAATAATGGAGCTTGAACCAAATACGTCAGAGTCTATGAAAACTCTTAAATATCACAAAATATCACATACTAAGGAACCTTACCAAAGAAAATCGTACTTCTGTTATTTTTGTGAAATGCCTGTGCTGAATTTTGCTCGTCATATAAAAAGAAACCACTCAGCGGAAACAGAAGCAGAGCGAATATTATCTGAGCGTCCTAACAGCAAAGAAACGAGACAAAGAAAATTTCCTTTTTGTAGGAACTTAGGAAGTGCTGATGGCAAAATTATCAAGGCAGTGAGAGAACCTGACCTTCTGAAGCACTCATTATTGCCATGTGATGAGTTTGGGATTTTTTTCATCCAAGCTCTTATATCGACACAGAAACAAATGTCACAATAAACAGCCAGAAGGAAGTGCTCAATCTGATGGTCATACTCTACTACTTCATAACATAACAGTCATTAAACGACTAAAGAACGAGGTATTTTCTCATAATGGTGTTGATAAGGTGTCCCTAATAGACCGGGAGCCGAGAGGGTTTTTGCATGTATCATAGGCCCCACGACGAGGTTTTGGGGGCTGATAGACAATGTTATTCCCAACTTTGAATTCTCGGTATGGCACCCCTAAAGTGTAGCTTTTAGGAGGGGTGAATTTTCAAACGTGTTGTCTATATCCGTGCCGCTGGATCATAGGCCCCACTTTGATTCTTGTATTATGTGGTTAAGCAAGTCGCCAAAGTCCGCAAACTCAATATGCCATACCAATATGGCGTCACTTAAGGTCCGCCATACTTACCGAAACGTGTAATTTTTTCACTGTGAAAATGGATCATAGGCCCCACGCTGTTGTTTCGTGATCTTTGTTAACAATGAACTGTAGAACGAAGATCTCAAAACGCCATACCTCTGAGGCGTCGCCAAGTGGCCGCCATACTGGGGCAAACATGTCATTTTTTTGCCATGAACATGTATAATAGGTAGCGGTATGGCGTTTTGGTTTTAAGATGCTCTTTTACATCACTTTAGCTGGTATCACACTGCCATACCTATAGAGTGTCGTTAAAGTGGTGCCATACCGAAAAAACCATTTTTTTTAAATTTTCAGCCACGCTCTGAAATGGCCCGGCAGAATTGCCTCAAAACTTGTAGTTATAGGTTTTCGAGGTCGCTGATTACGAATTTGATGTCAAAATTGTAAAAATCAAAATGGCGTATCCAATATGGCGGAAAAAATATTCAAAATGCTCATTTTTTTTTCTGAAAATGCGTACTTATAGGTTATCGAGATCACTGATGATTGAATTTTATCGTTAAACTACTGATCAACGAGAATTACTAATATTAATTTTACAATGTATACAAAATTACAGAAAATGAAACAATTATAAAATTGAAACGCGTCCACAGGGCACGATAAAATTCATATATATATATATATATATATATATATATATATATATATATATATATATATATATATATATATATATATATATATATATATATATATGAATTGTATTATCCCTATGTGAGTTAATATTTAAGAAGAAATGAATGAAATAACGCTTTCATCACTTAATTTACAAATAAAACAGGCTCGTTTCTCATTAAAAATGTCTTTATCCATAGCGGCAAGAATTTCACGTATACTTCTCACACAAACTGCCGGCAGAAAAATGGTTGGGTTCGAAACCCGGTGAACTGGCAGCGTCCGGTCAAGAATATCAAATATGATTACAGAATTTCCAACATCTGGGTAAAACCTGGGATAGGGAGAAATAGGAATATATAGATACCTACCGAAAAGGGCAAAAATATTTATAATTGGGACTTTTATTGACATCTGTAGTATATTTTGCATTCTTTCTATGTCAGCTATCAGTTCAAATTTAATTATTTCGAGCGAAGTGTTTTGAATTAAATAAATTTCTTTCTTAATGTAATCCTGGAAATGCTTAACATTTATTTGACATACATTATTTTATTTCATAACTTGTTTGTGTTTTTAACGAAAAATATTTTTAACATAAAACACCTGTTTTTGCAACGCAGAGCTGTATTATATACATTATATTATTAGTATTCATTTCGAAAACAATTTTACTTGAGAATAACCACTGTTGTATCTTTTTAATATGTCTATATATGCAAAAAAATTTTACACAATATTATCATATAGGTACATACAAATTTGAAAAAAATTATATATATATATATATATATATATACATATAAATATATATATATATATATATATATATATAAATATATATATATATATATATATATATATATATATATATATATATATATATATATATATATATATATATATATATATATATATAAATATTAAAAAATATATATATAAATAAATATATATATATATATATATATATATATATATATATATATATATATATATATATATATATATAATAATAGTGAAACATCATGAAGAATAAAGTATAAACTTTAAAAGAAAATACACTTGGCTTATGTTCCACTATATAAAAATATTTAGATACTGTATTTAGCAGTTACGAATAGTCGACATGTTTCGAGTTATGAACTCATTATTTTTAAATTTATACTTTATTATATATATATATATATATATATATATATATATATATATATATATATATATATATATATATATATATATATATATATATATACGATTAATTGTGCACGTTAGCGACATACTATGGGTATGACTGTGATATATTGCTGCTTTATAATTCAAAATACACCTTAAATTTTCGGTATTGCAGTAGGGTCTTGAATACACTTAAACTATAAAAATGTGACAATTTTGCCAATATCTGACGTTAGCGACATGCCATAGGTATGGCAATGATATATTCGTGTTTTATACTTCAAAATACACGTAAAAACGCTGGTATGGCAGTGGGGCCTTTGATACACTTAACCTATAAAAATGTGACATATTTTTAAGCCAATATCTGACGTTGGTGATATCGCATGGGTATGGCGCTTTCAGAACTTTGTTCAGGACATCAAAATGAACAAATGAGACACATTTTCATAGTGGGGCCTATTATACATGTTCATTGCTGAAAATGACATGTTTGCCCCAGTATGGCGGCCACTTGGCGACGCCCCAGAGGTATGGCGTTTTTAGATCTTCGTTCTACAGTTCATTGTTAACAAAGATCACGTAACAACAGTGTGGGACCTATGATCCATTTTCACAGTGAAAAAATTACACGTTTCGGTAAGTATGGCGGACCTTAAGTGACGCCATATTGGTATGGCATATTGAGTTTGCGGACTTTGGCGACTTGCTTAACCACATAATACAAGAATCAAAGTGGGGCCTATGATCCAGCGGCACGGATATAGACAACACGTTTGAAAATTCACCCCTTCCTGAAAGCTACACTTTAGGGGTGCCATACCGAGAATTCAAAGTTGGGAATAACATTGTCTATCAGCCCCCAAAACCTCGTCGTGGGGCCTATGATACATGCAAAAACCCTCTCGGCTCCCGGTCTATAAAAGCCAAACAAGATACTGTTATTTGCGCCTTCGGCTAGAGGTACCTCAATTTGCATAGGAAGCATTTCATTCAGGTTACCTTTCGTAAACTGAAAGAACTGGCTAAAGTTCTTGTTGAAATGAAAAAATAGAACCAAATAGAATATCTTTTTTAGCTCTGCAGCCAAAATATTTTGATCATTTTCTTGAAGCAACAAAACGATTAGCGAAATACAACGCCGATGAACATACATACTTTTCACCTACATTTGCAATGAATATATCCTTGAAACAGTATTGCGACATTGACATAACATGTGCATACAAAAAACATGATCCTCATATGAATATTGAAAGTGGAAACATAGAATCAAGCTTGGAAACGCTAATTCATTTTTTCTATTCAAACTGGAAATTTGAAATATCTTCTCAGGATTCTAATCGACTAGGTCTCAAGAAATGAAATAAAATAATTGTTTTTCCTCTTGCCAGTGATCGCAAATTATTGAGACGCTATATAAATTTTGTTTCAATTCATTCTTTTCAGAACAAGGTAATTTTCTGAACGAGGCTGATGAAGTCAGCTAAACCATCTTTAATGGAGAATAGTAAAGAAAATGAAAGTATATTTTACTATTTTACATGCTCAACATGGAGAAATTTAAAATGGGACCCATGTTCAGTAAAAAAAAAAATTTTCATATTATCATGTGAAAAACTGGATATTTAGTTGAATTGAATAGAAATATACTAACCTCTGATCTACCTTTATCTTGGTATAGCAATTCATTTTCATTTATTCAATAATATAATGGCGATCCCGAAATTATCAATCATCATCTTGAAGAATACACCCAACACCAGCCAACGTCCCATTTTTGGGACGCGCCATTTTTGCCAGATTCCTTCAAAGCTATCACAGAAAACTAGAGTATTTGATGTCATTTAGGTCAAAGTATGTACTTCATATATTTATAGTCGGATGTCTCACAGGAACAATAACAGAAATTAGACTGATTCAACAAGTCGGCACTTGCCTGGCGCGTTGGGGTTGTCATACGTTATAGTGATTTCAATATATTTCTCTCGAGAAAATTATAATTATACCATTGCAGTTTTATTGTTCAATAGTCTTTTTTCGATACGGAACGGAATTGAACTGACTCATATCATTATCTGTTGCCAATTTGTTGCTAATTTTGTTGTCCCAATTTTGGGACATTGGCTGGAAGTGAAAATTATGAGTAGCAGAAAATGTCTAACTGTCCGTGACATTGACATCATATTTGAAGATCCGGAATTTTGGAAAGATATGGATATTGAAAATATTATTGTAGCAATAATTCCTCCAGACCCGGATATTCTAACCGATACAGAAAATTTTGAAGAGAATGACCTAGAAGGAGAAGAAATAGTGGATGTTGCAGGTACTATGGAATTGTTTACTTCTAACCCTGCTGACGAATCCGAGTTTGAGAGTGACGACGAACCATTATCAGAAAAAAAAGTGAAGTGGACTAAATAAAACAGCACAAACGGTGAGAATTCCATTGCAATAGTGACAATACTCCATCGTAAAATTGATACAAGAATACAATTCGCATATGGGCGGATTAGATATGTTAGACAAGCAAGTGTCTCTTCACCGAACAAGAATTCGTTCAGGGAAATGGTGGTGGCCTTTATTCACCCAAGTGTTAGATATATCGGTGCCAAATACTTGGAGACTTTACCAGATTGTAAATCACCAAGAAATGGCTACTCTGCTAGAAGTACGTAGGAAAAGAGACCACGCCCTCAAAAGTCCAAATTGATGGGAGGAGGAGCAAGTGTGGACATAAGATATGACCAAATGGGTCATTTAGTTGTTCTATAAAGAAAAAAGGAGATAAGCATTTTGTGAAAAAAACCACCAGAATTTGTGGAGAGTGCAATGTACGACTACAAGATATCTGCTTTCTACCATCCCATAAAAAATAATTTTTTTTACCAAAAAGTTTTTATTAAAATTTGTTCTGTATATAATTTATATGAGTCTGTTGAACACATTTTGTTATTAAAGCAGCTGAAAGTCCCTTTTGTCTTGTTTTTTCTGAATATACTATTTTATCCCCTTTTAGCCATCGTCCCAAAAATGGGACGTTATTTTTCTGCGATTTGAATTTTATTTTTTTCCAAAATTTCAGTGTTCAGTCTTTGCTGAACACTCAACAACCAGTCTATACAAAAAAATTAAATTTTTTAATCCTCTTTGAGTTCTGGCTGGTATTGGGTTAAAAACAATTGGTTTCAAAAACAGCGGTTTCGTAATAATCTAGGCTACTTTTCGATATTTTTATGTTTCCCTTTGCATCCCATCACAATGTAGGTATCTAAATAATTATCTTTACTTGTGTATCAAAATTTAATGATATATTAGTCATAAGACTGAAACTAATATATTGTATTAATTTCTACCCATGAATTCAATTCATATATTCCCCAACCTTGGCAACTACGCCGGATGCAATATTGTATAATAGACATGTACGAGGACGCAATAACATTCCCTTTGAAAGAACGCAACAAGATTAGATTTCTGTAAACAATCACGACTAGAGTAGAAGAAGAAATATCTGATACGAAATTTCCTATATAGCCAAAATACATGCATTCTTTCAATATATGCAGTGTATAAACATCTATCTCGTTTGTTGCTGTGGGACGCAATAAGGATGGATCGTGAACGGACGTAACAATGATAGAAATATCTATATGTTTATATATATATATATATATATATATATATATATATATATATATATATATATATATATATATATATATATATATATATATATATATATATATATATATATATATATATATATATACACATATATATATATATATATATATATATATATATATATATATATATATATATACATAAACATATATCTTCTCCTTCAATCAGCCCTTTGCATCCATTGCTGGATATAGGCTTCCCCCATTTCTGCCCACTGTCCTCTATTTTGAGCGCTCTGCATCCAGTTTGAGGTTATTCTTTTGATATCGTCCGTCCATCGCGTGGGAGGTCTTCTCCTGTTTCTCTTACCAGCTCTTGGTTTCCACTCGAGCAGCCTTTTTGCCCATTGTCAATCTGTCATGCGGGCCACATGTCCAGCCCTGTTCCACTTGAACTTTTCCACCTGGTAGATAACATCCGTGACTCATTAAAGTTTTGGCGCCGTAGTTCATAACCGGTAGAATGCACTGATTGAAAACCTTTCGCTTCAGTCAAATTGGGAGTTTACTCTCAAACACGTCCCCAAGTTTTCCACATTAGGAGAAGGATTGACGAGGTGGTGCATTTGCGAAAATTTTTCGAACAGGCGGCAAATGTTATGGAAATTCATCATGAACAACATATCCGAAATTGAACCGCCTAGGCCTTTTTAGAGTATGTATGGACCTAAAAAACTTGTTTTTGAAGGGGTTTTACAACTCAAACCGCCTCAAGTTGTATCAGTGGGTTGAAAATTTGATTGATATTGATGTAAGCAAAATTTGACTTTTGGCAGTATAAACTCTTTTCTCTAATCGCTGGGGAAAATATGACCTTATTGACGAAGCTCTGCTGCTCACGCGTTACCTCAAAAGCCCTATTCCTTTAGATCTAACAGTTGCACATATTTTGGTCCTATTGGAATAATTCATTATTATTGATTAATATTGAAGAAATGAGAAAATATTAGGAATAACAATAGAAAATATGCAAAAGTATCAATTCTCAAATTCAGTCAAAATTACCAAGGGGGCCAAGATTTACATTTCATTATAAAGAAACAAGTGAAGTATATTTTTTTCCTTAAATTATTCAAATATACACTATAATTTCGAAGCTCTAGTCCAGGGGTTCCCAAACTTTTTCGAGTCGCGGCGTCCTTATCTAATTGAAATGATTCCACAGCGCCCTACCCTGATGTGCATAAATAGGTACAAGTATAACCAATGGTAAGATATGTTGAAAAAACTAAAACGTGTATATTTTCATTATTTAACATTTTTATTTTTACTTTCAATAATATGAAACTATTCAAACCGTTGCGAATTTTCTCAGAACGTGGAATTAAACTGATGCGTAGGCCACCCTCATTTACCTTCTGACGTTGATTTTCACTATGTACTTTCTTGTAATTACAGCGACCTCCGAAAAACCAGTTTCTCACAGATACGTCGTCGAAAATTCAATAAAATCCACTGGATTTTATCACTTCATCGTTCACTAAAATCGAAAATTCTGTCTATCCCATGCAGTCAAATTTAGCTTTCGAACTTTTGTCGCCAGATAACTCGATGAGAGTCTCTTCTTCAGTAGAAATGAATAATGAGTTTTGATATATGCCTTTGAAATATGGTTCTCACATCTTGAGAAGGATAATGTGCATTTGATGTTAAATATTGAAAAGAATGTTTGATATCATCTATTCCATAACTAGAGCTCATCATGAAAGCTGATACTTTGTCCGTTGATTTCAAATGGTGACTGTTCTCTCTTTGCAGAGAGAGATTAAGGAAATTCAGCTTTTGCTTATATGTTTTCTGAAAGATCTTCCAGAATATACCAGATATATCGCCAAAGGCACATCGACATGTCTATCCCGATCATATCCTATGGTCCAGAAGGATTGACAACTTGCAAGAATAGTCTGCGATAACGAGCTATTTTACACAGGATCAAGTAAAAATAGACCACCCGAAAAATACCGATTTTTGTAGGTTTTACCTTATTTTTATTGAGTTATGCCAAATGTGTCACGACGCCCCTATGAAGTGACCACGACGCCCCGGGACGTCGCGGCTCACAGTTTGGGAACTCTGCTCTAGTCATCAAATATTGAAATTTTTTGTAAATGAGAACTAAAATCAAGATTTCTTGCTTTTTGATCACAGAGAAAGTTATATGTTTTATCAAATATTCGATGAATTCCAATCTTCTACTTTAAAAAAAAAGTCTTTTTGAATAATCGCGATGTTTCGATATATTCATGTTAAGGAGACCAAACTACAATTACATACAGTGCAGTATATGTGTAGAAGGATTTAGTTGCTTCCTCTTAAGATTTTGAGCCTTTTTTGAAAGCGCAATAGCATCGTGAAATTATATACCTAATAAATGAAACCCATTCCCTGATTTGTTCATTCTGCCCCACAACTACATTATCACTCATATATAAAAAAAAACTCAAATGAATCACGTCTTGATGGCGAAGCAGGTCGAGATGCTATTTGAACGGAATAAATTATAATTATATATCAAAGAATTTGCATCTTACGGGCAGAAATTACCAATCTCATGCCCATACCATTCACTTTAAAAACTACTTTTAGGCAAAAATTAAACGAAAAAATACCCCCTAAATACGCTCCTATCGACTGTTCACCTCTTCCACCATATACCAAAGTATGAGCGACCTACGCGCAGAATTTACGAGATGGGATTAGTCGACCCGAAATGAAGCTCCAACTGACGGCGAAGCAGGTCGAGATGCGATTCGAACGGAATAGTCTCCTCGAACTGCAGCACGGTTGAGGAAAAGAGTTGAAACCCATTAAGGATTGTATTTCACATAAACTGAATCCACTTAACAAATTTCAGCCCTCTTACTCAATCTGCAAAAGCTGTGGTGGTGAGCAAATTTTAAAAAACATGAAATATCTAAGTAAAAATGGCCGCGGTTGGAAAAATTGATCCAAATTTTGATATTTCCGTTCTGGGTCGCAAACAATCCCAGATTTCAGCCCATTTAGTTTGATGGGAGCCGCTGTAGATGCCAATATGTACCGGAATATCATTATATATATATATATATATATATATATTTATATATATATATATATATATATATATATATATATATATATATATATATATATTAAATATATATATATATATATATATTAATATATATATTTATATATATATATATATATATATATATATATATATATATATATATATATATATATATATATATATATATATATATATATATAAATCGAGAGTATGTCATTTATCCTAAACTAATCAACCCCCCTAGCGGAGCTGGATGTACCATTTCACAATGCATCGAAATATTTCCTCCTACCTTTGACGGTAAATGTTATAAATGTTAAGATAGTCATCAAAATATAAACAGCTGTTTCGCCTTTTTTTGGGGCTCATCAGTATCATCCATCTAACTAATATGATATCCATCACATTCACATCACAGAACGTTCTTGTGGTTTCTCCTGTGCAAAAAGGAATGCTATGAGTTTTTTCCATAGATTACCTCTTGGTGTTAAGTAAGTCACTGTTTGCATACTTACAAGGCGAATGCTGGGCCAGTATTATCCTCTCAACCTTGCCCACACTTCCTATCTTCCATAAATATCCTATATCAACCACCCTTAATGCACTTGTACATACAAGTGTATCCTCTGATTTGGTTGCAGGAGTTCCTCCACATTACTCATGCTGTCTCCTCACTGACACCTACTTCAGGGAGGAATGAAACACGTGGTATTTCCTTTTCCCCTGTGTAACACAATAGCATATAAATATGACTCAGCGCCACCAGATGTAAACAAATGAACCATGTCTTCAAGATAGGCGAAAAAAAGTTGTATGCCCTAACGCCATAAGGTGTCTACCATTTTTCGAGCAAGAGTAAGGGCTCGTTCAGACACGGCGGGAACCGCACGATTCTAGAATCGCGTGGGAATCGCGCGGGTCTTATTTATATAAGTACTTTTGCAATCGTTCAGACGTAACCGCGCGGTTGGTCAACCCGCGCGGTACCCGCCACTCAACCGCCAGAAAATAGAATCGTGCGGTGCCCGCGCGATTCTGTTACTATGGAGTGTGTGGAGCCTCTCCTCAGCGTTCAGTTGCGTTGTTGGAACCGCACGATTCGTACGCCAGAACAAGAACACGCGCGACATCGCTATGGATTGTTTCGACATTGAAATATCTCCTTTGATCAATTCAATCAGTTAATCAGAAGATTTTATTGTCATTCTCAAATAGTCAAAAAAACCTTTCCTCGACCAGTCTTAATTTGGGATATAATTTTACGAATTGGCCATGTACGAGTCGGTTACTTAATACTGGATGCACCCAATACTGTCTTCTTCTTTTCTCTTTTTCGCAACCACATTAAACATAGTATTTCTTCGTCAACTTCTATTTTCAAAGTAACGCTATCCGCTCGTGCCAATCGCGTACTAACCGCTTTGTCTGAATACATAACACAATTTTGCGATTCCAAACCGCACGATTCTAAAATCGCGCGGTGCCCGCGTGTCTGAACGAGCCCTAAGGTAGCTACATCAAATCGATATAGTACAACTTTTGAGAAAAAGAGCGAAACAGCTGTCTATTATTTTTCATCGACTGTGAAATATTCTAAAACTGCACTGCTTTTTAAATGTATTGGATCCTAACAAATTATTATACATTTCTAATAACTGGTTATTGACCAAGAGTATCATAAGTGCATTTAGAAGTTCTAGAAATGAGACTTCTCAATATCATCAAATTAGTTATCTAGGTGCTTTACCGTTCATGGAGTAGCAGGAAAGTTTGTCAAACTACTATAATATATGTGACACATGGATTTGTCAATATGAAGCAACAACAGCAGCATTATTCATTCAAAATTTATTAAAACTTGTCGAAGAAAACAAATTTATTTCAATATTCAACGATAGCCAATAAAAAGTTATATGACAGATATCATAACAGAACAGAGCACATTGACATTTGGCATCACTTCGTCAGAGAAGCTATCTAGAGAAAAAGTTCAGCTAGAATAATTGCCTACATACCAGATGGTGGCTGAAATTTTAATGAAAAGTTTGGGAATACCGAGGCATGAAGCATGTTGTGCAGAACTTGCAAAAAGGTGGTGGTGGATTTTCATACGTACAGGATTAGTTGTCATTGATATTCTAAAACTGTATTTGCTTTGTAAATGTACATTTTTATTGAATAAGACTTATGTGAAACTAGCAAAGGAATATTTTTCACAGTGGCGTTAATTGAAGAATTTTCACTATTTTTTGAGTTGGGATTACGAAAAATTGGTTTTCTAAGAAAATTTCTAGAATATGCTTCCTGAATTTGTTAATTTCAGATATGTTATAACAAAGACAAGCTTTTAGAATTATATGTTTCTAGAATTTGTTCAACACACTTCTTCAAAATACTCTCCTCTAAAATAGGAGAAAAATTCCTCAGTCATTTTCACAGAAACCTATCTCTATGATAATGTACTTTTAGTAGGATATGCTTAAGTGGACTGGATTTAAATTTTAGGATATACTACGATTTGAATGATGGACAAATTGTGGTGTCATATAAAACAGAAAGCATATTAAATGGGAGGAATAGATTCGTTGTCCTCCAGACACGCATATATATATATATATATATATATATATATATATATATATATATATATATATATATATATATATATATTTATATATTTTTTCGTCAGATATTTATTATTTTGAAAACATCACAATGCGAAATCATAGTTTGCATCATGAAAATGTTCACAAAGTTTCGTTTTTATCTGTTAAAATTAATCATCTGTTTATATTATTTAATAACAAAACAAACAATTTCTCATTCAATAACAGTGATGTGATAATCCAATTGAAATAATGATATATTTATCGCGCCGCTATAACTTTTTGTTGCTAAATGCATTCTCGCTTAGAGATTATAAAACAATTCAGTATCATAAAATTTGCGATAATAAAGAAAACCTATAAAACTTTAGAACGATTATTTGTTTTATTACCCCAGGAAAATTAAATGGGATTGATTATTGCTTCAATCAGTTCCGCCACAAATAAAGCGATATGCGGTTTCTCTAAATAAAAGATTTCGTCGGTTTCTTGTTAATCGTGATTAATTTTAAGAAAAATATAATTATTTGGTTAACGGATATGCATAGTTGTTGCTGAAATATCCATACTTAAGAATATTGATCACAAACTTCCTTATAACGGAAGTCAGAAAACCAAATAAACGGAAACTCTGATAATTAAGTGTTGTGTTAGTAAGTGAGAAGAAGCAATATCAGGATAAACTTCCAAATATTCGAGTATTGTTTCCAAAAATTTCAGGCTCAAAACAGATTTTTTAAGATGTTTTCTTGATACTGAAACACTCGGATAAAAGACAAAATATCGACAATCCGGCATAAATGACTGAATCTTTGCCAGATGATTCAAAACAAGGGCAATCCAAACATTTCTTTTAATTTTTTTTTACTTTAAACAATTACTTTTGTCTCAGTTATTAAGCTAGTATGGAACATATAAAAAACACGTAAGCAGAAGATTTCCGTTACTAAGATCGTATTTTCTCCTAATTTTTGTTTTTTCACATTCAAATTTTTAACCCCCAGTGTCAATTTGGAGAAGCTGAATAGATACACAAGTACCTGCAAAAACGCATGAAATTTCTACATGAAAAATTGCTCCGTCGAGAGAAAACATTTGAAATCCTCAAATAACACCTTCGTAATATAAACCAAATTCACTAACAAATTTTCAGTTTTCCAATTGAATTTTTAGTGGTAGTAGAGATGCATAGCAATTCTCGCAAATATTCAAAAACCCTTGAAAATTCACCAGAAAAACAACGGAAATACATGAAATCAATTGGAACATACAGCATGCACTTCCCAATAACATAAACTTAATCTACGTGGACTTGAAAAAAATTGTCAAAAACAGATAAAAAAACCATTTCTGCACTTTACTGTTGGATTTTGTTGCAGTGCAATAGTCTATTATTTCGGAAAATACGAACAATGAAGAAAATACATATAATGAACGTACACATGTAGAATATATATATATATATATATATATATATATATATATATATATATATATATATATATATATATATATATATATATTCGCTAGAAGAAGCAGAAAGTTTTTCATCTTCGTCACTAAATTTGTATAGAATTCTGGTAATTTATATAATCATCTTTAACTACATACCTACCCTTTTAAGACGTTATCATATTGTCTTCATTCCTGTTTCTTTTTGTTGTCTATTGTGAATTGCCCGTAATTTTGTGGTTATCACCTTCAGATACTGTTTCTTCTCAACCTGTTTATTTTTTGTAGTCATTATTGTATGAGTTTTCAATTTATGTATATTTTACTTCACTGCAGGTATGAACTGCGGCACATATTATTTATTTCATTTTCGGAAATGACTGTTTCCATCTTCTGACTGCAACATAAAATTTTGTGGAATTATCCAATAGCGATACCTCTTTTCATAGGAATCTATATTTTCTTGCGAATAAGAATTAACCTGTCATTTAAATATTTCGAAAGCACGCCATTCAAAAATTACTCATCCGAGCGGACATTTGATTATAATTATCAGAAGAGAAATTTTTAAATAGTTTGAAGTTATATTTTTCCATAACCTAACATCATATATTGCTGAAGCATAAATCTGTTTCGTATTCATTTTACATCTTAAAACCGAAATAAACAATATACACGAAATATTTAAAATAATTATTGCATATTGCATGACGCAACAGACAAAGTGAAGATAAAATTGTAATCGGAGTTATGTTAGCAATAAATGAGGGTACGAGAATTCCATACTGAATTGGGATGTGGGCGCTCAGTCAAGACCTTTTGACTATTCAACTAACTGTCTGAATATATCTATTTATTTCCTTTCTATTCTAGCAACTGCATATTCACGATTGAATGTTTATCTTTAATTTATTTAATCAATAGCATTATTTGACTCTGGAAGAACTGTAGAGAGTTTCTATTTGCGTCCGTTCTTTCAATTTGGTTTCTCGATGGGCTTGACATTGCCATATTGCATTTGTTGTTATTATTCAAGCCATTTTATGAAGTTTCAATACCTATTTTATTTTACAAGTAAAATTTCAAATATTCTATTAAAGTTGAGCAGGGGTGGACCTAAACAGTGTTGTCTTCTCAATTTAATGAGGATGGAATTACTATAAGAAGTCTGAATCATGTTTTGAATGACTTTGTAAACGTAATAATAGACTATTACATTCTATGGAAACTTAATAGTTTTACCCTCTGTACCACATTTTTTCAGTTTTTTTGATATATATATATATATATATATATATATATATATATATATATAGGTATATATATATATAGGTATATATATATATATATATATATATATATATATATATATATATATATATATATATATATATATATATATATATATATATTTATATATATATATATATATATATATATGTATATATATAAACTAGTTGATGCGGCTCCATCGTCTTTTTAGTAGATTCGTGAAAATATAAATCAACGAACAACGGTACGGCTATAATCCGCCCGGCGCGCCATCTACGCGCCGCTTCGAAACGAATACGGCATCGGCTAGACAGGCACTCGTTACTACGACATCATTGGCCTTCGCTGGTCCGAAAGATCTCGATCGGCGGTAACGCTGTCCAATCCTCGGTTCGAAAGGAGGTCACGTGCGACGAAATTCCTTTGATGGAAAAATAGTTTTAAGGAAATATATATATATATATATATATATATATATATATATATAATTATATATATATATATATATATATATATATATATATATATATATATATATATATATTTAAAGAACAAAGTTAGTAGGATTTTTGGTTCAGTTAAACAATCTTACGATCATATATATTTCTATTTTCATTAACGTTCTGGTCTGTTACTTTGACCTTTATCAAAATGATTGTATCAATATGTTACCATCACAGAATTAAAAACTTTTCACATAAATCACAGAAATACATTAAAAATTTATAAATACTACGCAAAAAAAAAAACTTGACAATGAACCACAGTAACAATTTTTAAAAATTTTCATCTACATAGACACGTCAGCCTTCGCTTTTAGTTAGAAAGTAACAGACCGAAACGTTAATGAAAATAGAAATATATATGATCGTAAGATTGTTTAACTGAAACCAAAAATCCTACTAACTTTGTTCTTTAAATATAGATAAAATGGTTCAAGAATATAATGAAAATGACTATATTATATATATATATATATATATATTTATATATATATATATATATATATAATTATATATATAAAATATATATATATATATATAATATATAATTATATATATATATATATATATATATATATATATATATATATATATATTCATATATTTCGTTTTACGATACATTTCGGCATCTATCAAATCAAATGAACTGAAAAATTTGGTATCCGAAGTTTTTTTTTATTCAGAACAAAACTGCCGAAACTTGACTAAATTTAGTCAAAATGTTGGCTCTTTCAAACCGATGTTGAAAGATGTGGAAGTTAATAATTAACAACATATCCTACATTCAGCCTTATAGTACTTTTTGTAGGGTATTTGGAGCTGAAAAAATCACCAAATTGATTTGAGTACGTGAATTAAGTTCTTGTTATGGAAACACCATTTGATGGAATAAATTTTTTCCTAACCGCCTGAGTTTTAATGTAGAGATTTCTTGTCGCTTCGTGGATTTTGAGGTTTTGCGAACCTCAGATTGGTTTGTATATTGAGTTGAGTTTAGGGAACTACTTTCAACTTTTTTCCTTAACTGCCACCACTTTAATGTAGATTTCATGTTTCGTCGAAGATTTTAAGGTTTTGTTCACCTCCACAGTAACTTCAAAATTGGCTTGGAAAGTTAAAAATATCTATGTAAAAAAACAACAGAAATAAGGGGAAATTACGACCTCAGTGACGGACCTCTGCAACTCACGCTTTCTTTGTTTCGAATGACAAATTACAGTTGAAGTTGTATATTCTTAAATTGCCGCGAAATCTGCTGCACAAGCGTTTTTTTAAATATTTTGAAGTCTACATTTTCCTCAACTATTTAGTCACTCCTAAGGAGAAAATGGATATATTTTCTGAATCAAAGTTGAAAGTCATAGTTCCAAATGAAATAGGATTTCTGTTTTCATCAACAGATCAGCCAATTTGAAGGATTTTGCTATTAGGATATTAACGGATTTTTGTGAGTGATGCTAGCAAAATTATTAACAACATCCCAATTTTTCAATATATTATTTATTTTATATATATATATATATATATATATATATATATATATATATATATATATATATATATATATATATATATATATATATATATATATGGTTATTCTCGTTATTCGACACGAAGGATTATGGCTACAGCATTTGATTTCATAGAAGTTTTTTCTTTAGGATGGATGGGGACCTAGCAAGGCTACATTTTGAAAATATTTTCGTGTTGTACAGGGTGTGCCAAAAACACGAAAAGTATCAAAGTTGTTATTTTTCAAATGAAATACCCTGTGTATTATTTCATTTTTGGATTTTACGATGGAAACAAATGCCAGTTTCTTTGAGGTTTAATTCACCTAAACCTTATGGTTTTTGAAATATCTCGTATTGTAAAATTGTAAAAAAACAACAGAAATAAGGGGAAATTACGACCTCAGTGACGGACCTCTGCAACTCACGCTTTCTTTGTTTCGAATGACAAATTTCAGTTGAAGTTGTATATTCTTAAATTGCCGCGAAATCTGCTGCACAAGCGTTTTTTTTAAATATTTTGAAGTCTACATTTTCCTCAACTATTTAGTCACTCCTAAGGAGAAAATGGATATATTTTCTGAATCAAAGTTGAAAGTCATAGTTCCAAATGAAATAGGATTTCTGTTTTCATCAACAGATCAGCCAATTTGAAGGATTTTGCTATTAGGATATTAACGGATTTTTGTGGGTGATGCTAGCAAAATTATTAACAACATCCCAATTTTTCAATATATTATTTATTTTATATATATATATATATATATATATATATATATATATATATATATATATATATATATATATATATATATATATATATATATATATATATATATATATATATATATATATATATATATATATATATATATATATATATATATATATATATATATATATATATATATATATATATATATATATATATATATATATATATATATTTATATATATATATATATATATATATATATATATATATATATATATATATATATATATATATATATATATATATATATATATATATATATATATATATATATATATATATATATATATATGTTTATTCTCGTTATTCGACACGAAGGATTATGGCTACAGCATTTGATTTCATAGAAGTTTTTTCTTTAGGATGGATGGGGACCTAGCAAGGCTACATTTTGAAAATATTTTCGTGTTGTACAGGGTGTGCCAAAAACACGAAAACTATCAAAGTTGTTATTTTTCAAATGAAATACCCTGTGTATTATTTCATTTTTGGATTTTACGATGGAAACAAATGCCAGTTTCTTTGAGGTTTAATTCACCTAAACCTTATGGCTTTTGAAATATCTCGTATTTTGAGAAAATATAGTATCAGTTTTAACGCTTTCACTCTCGACTGGTGTTTTTAATCAAATTGTTTTTAATCAAATTAATGATAAGTCCTACTAACTGGAACAAACTTCATGTCGCACTTGTGAAATATTGACTAACTTACACTTGGTGTGTAAAAAAAAAGGTAAAATAATTGCAATCTTTAAACGGCACTAACTTGTTTAACTTAAATGGGACATCCCTTATTTTATATCACCAACAGATGTAAAATGTAATTGTCTATCGAATTCCTAAATACATTCCAATCGATATCTCTTCACGTTTTCAAATAAAATGCTTATTTTCATCTTTCAAACTGATTTTTGAAATCCATCATTCATCAAGTCGCCTATGGCGTTTTGAGAAATCAGAATTGATTGCAATAAACATCAAGATCTTAATATATGCTTTTATTTTTCAATGTCTTAAATGTTATGTATTAGTTCAAATTATGAAGGAAAAAAAATTATTGATATGAAACAAGCAATATTTTATATCAAGTGTTCAAAATGACGACCATCAGACTCTATTCATTATTATTTATCGTATGGCGGATCTGCAAATTTACTCTTAAATACAAGAAAAGTATCAGACTCTAAAAACAACAGTATCCTTTTTATAAAACCTTTAGTAACATTCGAGAACATACGCCGGCTTACATTTAGAAAAGCTTCTCTGATACGCGGTTTCATATTGTCTGGTGTTGTTGAAGGTGTGTATTACACCGCACTTGTGAAAAATTAACTTATACTTGGTTTGTAAAAATAAAGGTAAAATTATTGCAATCTTTAAACTACACTTACTTGTCTAACTTGAATGGAACGCCCCGTATTTTATGCCTCCAACAGATGTGAAATTTAATTGTCTATCGAATACCTGAATACATTCCTCTCGATAACGCTTCAAAATCTTCAACTGATTTTAAGAAATTTTTCATTTACCAAGTCGCCCATGGAAACCGCGTATCACAGAAGCTTTTCTAAATGTTATCCCGCGTATGTTATTAGATGTTGCTAAAGGTTTCCATCAAAAGGATACGTTTGTGTTTAGAGTCTGATGGTCGCCATTTTGAACGTTTGATTACAAAATATTGCTTGTTTCATATCCATAATTTTTTTTCCTTCATAATTTGAACTAATACAGAAAATTTGAGATATTGAAAAATAAACGCATATATTATGATCTTGATGTTTATTTCAATTAATTCTGATTTCTCAAAATCTCAAATAAATTTCATATCTGTTGGTGACATAACCCTACGGGGCGATCTGTTTAGGTTAAACAAGTAAGTGCCGTTTAAAGATTGCAATAGTTTTACTTTTATTTTTACACGCCAAGTCAATATTTCACAAATGCGGTATAATACACACCTCCAACAACACCAGACAATATGAAACGGCGTATCAGAGAAGCTTTTCTAAATATAAGCGCGCATAGATTCTCAAATGATGCTAAAGATTTCATAAAAGGGATACTTTTGTTTTAAGAGTCTGATACTTTACTTGTATTTAAGAGTGAATTTTTAGATCACCATACGATAAATAATTATAAATAGAGTCTTATGGTCGCCATTTTGAATACTTGATATAAAATATTGCTTGTTTCATATCCATAATTTTTTATTCCTTCATAATTTGAATTAGTATATAACATTTAAGATATTGAAAGAGAGACGCATATATTATGATCTTGATGTTTATTTCAATCAATTCTGATTTCTCAAAACGCCATAGGCGACTTGATAAACGATAAATTTCTTAAAATCAGTGTGCAAGATGAAAATGTGCATTTTATTTGAAAACGTGAAGAGATGTCGATCGGAATGTATTCAGGTTTTCGATAGACAATTGAATTTTACATCTGTTGGTGACATAAAATACGGGATATCCCAGTTAAACAAGTTAGTGCCGTTTAAAGATTGCAATTATTTTACCTTTTTTTTTACACAGCAAGTGTAAGTTAGTCAATATTTCACAAGTGCGACATGGAGTTTGTTCCAGTTAGTAGGCCTTATCATGAGTTTGATTAAAAACAAGAAAACACCAGTTGGGAGTTAAAGCGTTAAAACTGATACTATATTTTCTCAAAATACGAGATATTTCAAAAACCATAAGGTTTAGGTGAATGAAACCTCGAAGAAACTGGCATTTGTTTTTATCGTAAAATCCAAAAATGAAGTAATAGACAGGGTATTCCATTTGAAAAATAACAACTTTGGTACTTTTCGTGTTTTTGGCACGCCTGTACAACATGGAAATATTTTTAAAATGTAGTCATGCTAGAAAAACTTTCATGAAATGTTACTGTAAAACCCAGAAGTTTGGTAAAAGCTAGGTTTTACCGGTAAAACCTAGGATTTACCAACACACGTTGGCAAATCCTATATATATTTAGAATTATTGTGATGACTTGCAAGCGCAGTTCTTTGTCAAGAGTAACAGAATATACGCCCAAAGCGTCTAGACAGGTCTATTTTTCAACATGTACCGAGTCTCCGAGGTAAAACCTAAGATTTAATGACTGAACAGTGGTAAAAGTTCGAAATATACGATGATCATAGAGCAATTCGGACCTTTACCATTAAGAGTTGGTAAATCTTAGGTTTCACTGGTTAATCTTAGGATTTACCGAAGATCGGAGTTTTACAGTAACATATATATATATATATATATATATATATATATATATATATATATATATATATATATATATATATATAAATATATATATATATATATATATATATATATATATAATATATATATATATATATATATATATATATATATATATAAAATAAAAATAAATTTCATTTATTGAAGTATCCGAAATAATAAGTTAATGTTTGTTTTTATGTGTCAAAAATACTATTTTCGAATGTTTATTTATGTTTTTCTGAAATATAATGGTTGGATCATTCTTCAATAACTTTCAAAAACTTCACAAATTGAACGCAACTATGATATACAATCAAAATGTGAATTATTGTTTGGGCCTACTTTCAATGTCAGTTGTTCGCAAACCTCATATTAAAAATATACACAAATTATTTTCCATATAGGTCCTTGACGTCGTCTAAACAGTATAAAAAACTACAAGCGCGTAAATTTTGTGTTGTGTTGAGAGTTCTGTATTTATGGTAGAATATTCATTGTTTTAATTCTAGTCTTACTGAAATAGAATTAAATGGTGAATAACAGCCGTTTTTCGTTAAGCACGTCCAAGCTTATATATTATAATTATAACATCATTTATATTAAACTCTTTAACATCAATATATGCGTGGAAAAAGTGAAAAAATCAAACTTGAATTTTTATAAATTGTCATAAAAATATTCAATATATAAAATTAGTATCACAAAACACAAAAACCAAAAAAGTATATGAATCAATTACTTCAAGATATGGAGAAAAATTTGTTTCAATAACTTAATTGGAAAATTTGTTAGTCAAATAAATCAATGAAATAATCAAATAGTCAAAAAAATGTATTCTTATAATTTAGCTAAATAGTATTTATGATATAACAAAAATCTTCCTCCCTGAAGATTTGGTCACCTGAATAATACTCGAATATCTGGAGGTCTTCTTCTAAATAAACTATATAATATAAATAGTTGTACGAGTATATTGAAATAATATAAATCGTATTTCATTATCCAAAAGATCCGATCGATACAACATCGAACAGATAACAATTGCATGGAAGGAGGATGTCAGCATTTCATTCACCATTTCACAGGCTCATTGCAGTATGTAGTGTCTTAATTATTTTATTATTCGTTGCTCAGTCTTCACCTCTGCTGGCAACATTTAAATGACTTGAGATTATTATGTTAACAGTGAATATTATGGATTGATTATTGCTCATTTTGCTGAGAAATGCTGATTGTTGACTTACGTCCATGGAAAATTACTAAGCCGTCCTTACCATAATCATTAATTCAGCCGTGTAAATGTACTGCAAATTGTCGAACAATGTCTGGCAGTTGCAAAATATCAGAATTATTTTATATTTCTTTATATAAATCTATCAATAACGATTGTCTGAATAAAAACGAGTAATGTTTTGCCTGATTAACGTATATTTTGGTTTCAATTTTCTCTAATTTTCGTATATAACTTTTTTTTATCAATAGAAAAGATGTAAGTAATTTTTTGCTGTTTTTTTAACATAAGAAACAACTATAAATCATTACTGAAAGAATCATTAAAATAATTTGTTAGCATGTACTCAATTCAGTTCATTTACAAATAACGGTAAGAGGTGAAAAGTGTAACAAAAAATGACCCGGTAAGACCCGTAGTATTAATTTTTGACCTATTCTTAACTCAAATCCCTTGGTAGATTTCGGTCCTCACATTTTGCCTACTCACTCACTTCTAGCGCCTGGTCTAAAAGCATAAGAGCGAAGAACAGAGTTGCCCTAACCTGAAAGCCGACTTAATCAGAAATTTATAAAAAAATATTAAAAAGACCGGCCAAGTGCGAGTCGGACTCGCGCACCGAGGGTTCCGTACAAAAAATTTTTTTATCATATGATGTAGCTACAAATTCACGGTTTTCCTTTATCTGTGCTGTAAGACGTTGCTTCGTACCAAGTTTCAAGATTCTCAGTTCACGGGAAGTACCCTGTAGGTTTTAATTCCCTTGCGAGTATCGAAAATTTGCGGCATAAACGGCTGTATCTTTTGATTGCGTTGGCTTAGAAGTTTGATTTTTACAGCTCCAAGGACAGTTGACCTGAGTATTTGATATAAATTCCAAATTGATACCTTCACGCATTACTGAGAAAAAGGGTCTTGACAGACGGACGGACGGACGGACAACAAAGTGATCCTATAAGGGCTCCGTTTTTTCCTTCCGAGGTACGGAACCCTAAAAACATTATTTACCATTTAATTCATAATTTTTAGTTTACGAAAATGAATATTATATCTTCTACATCGTTTGTAGTTCAACTGTAGTAAAATTTTTATTTCTGTAGAGAAAATATAAGTCGTAATATTATTTATTTAGTTTATGGCATGACACACATATAGATAACACAGAATTGAAATATAAAATACGAACAATATAAAATAAAGGTGTAAAGTTCAACAATGACATCAATACCAGAAAAAAGTGTTTGGTCTCTTACTAATCCTGCAACCTAATATAACGTAAAAATCAACTATACATTTTTTTAAACTACAACTAACTACAAACTGTGTGGTATAAATTGAAAGTCACCATTGTCACTTGAAACAGCTGACTATATTTACAATAGAGCGGCTATTACTGCAGTAACTATCACTACAACTGAACCTTATTTTCTACAGTTATAGGTTGCAAGAGTAGTAAGATACCAAACACCTTTTTCTGGTATTGATAATAGATACTGGAGAGAAAAAATAAATTATTTATTTTTACGACAAACTTTCTGGTATAATTTGTGAGTCGCAATCCAGCACATATTATATGCTTCTGTCCTGTGCTTCCTCACAGGGCTCTTTACAGGACTGACCAGAAAGTAGACCAGCCATGGGTTGGTTAACATCCAGTGACACCACAAGGTGGTAGGTTGCTGGTAATCCACCACCACTCGGAAAAGCACTTTCTTGACTGAACAAAATACTTTGCCCTGAAGAAGAATAAAATACCCCTGCTGTTACTCTCTGGTTCCACAATTACCAGGGCTCAAGGAAACATACCGCAACACTTCAGTTAATGTGTACCGATTTTAACCACCTTCATGTTTTTTCTTTTCGATATTTACTCCCATAACTATCTCTTTTTTTAACTCAAGGACCTACAGTTTAACGCCGTTCCGAAGTTCCGAACGGCCAATGGGCTTGAAACTGAGTCATTACCCAACTGTTAATCATATTTAGAACCCCTAGATTTCATTGGACATACACAACAACCAAGAGCAAGATGGGACTCGAACCCACAATCCTCGGTTTAAAAGCGATACACCCTACCCCTGGGCTACCGAGGCCTCATAACTATCTGTATCTTAGAAAATCGATACTTAAGCCGGTTTTTAAAGTCTTCTATTTATTTCAACTGAATTTCCGTAAGTTTCCCGATATCTAGAGGGGCCAAATTACTCGTTTTCGTTGAAAAAAATATATGTGACCCAAGAAGTACCTAACTTAAATTGAGAACTTTATTTATGAATCGTCACTCAATAAGTATGGAGATATTTTTAAACGTTTTTAGCATCCTACAAAGTAACTCTTGGCCATTTTTCTTTTAACGGTTATGTAATCTCTTGTTTCTACAAATTTCCTACTATATGAAGAAAAAGTATTCCTTCGTCCTTTTTTCTACGCATTATTTGTTATCAATAAGGATAATTGTATTTTCACCTTCACAATTATGAAAGTTTACAAATTATTTTGAAATATTGAGGTGAACTAAGTGTGCTATATCACCAACGTTACTCCGATAAGATTTCTGCATGACAGATTTTACACGATATAATTATTTTCTGCTAATGATAATTCAAATTTCTGATCCACAATTACTAAAATTTACATGTCTCTCATTTTGCAGCTTTGCACTTTTTTTTAATGTCAGTAAACCACTAATTATCAGTATAAACTTAGTTCACGATTTGTACAACATACATTTCTCTTTATATTATACACTAAAAAACTTATCTCGATATTCAGAATTTACTTTATACGAAATTGAACATTCAGTCAAACGTCCAACATGCTGGGTAATGTGATCCTCAATGATCAATACAGTCATAAGTTTGCTACTCAATATTGAAAAATCCACTTCAGAACTGTACAACTTATTATATATTTTGCTATCTATGCCCTTTATTCAAGGGTAAAATTTTTAATATACTTATCGCATTTTTGCAATTTTTAGTATACAGGGTGACATAGAAAAAAGTATATTGCATAGTGCCACACAATAGAGGACACTAAAATAAGAAAAAAAGTTCCTATGAGCATGGGTCCGCAATGCCATCGGTTAAAAGATACGGGGTGTTGAATTTTATTTTCTTTATTTATTTGCAAAAACAATGATAAATATTTCAACAAATAAATTTTAATGGTATAATGAAAAATATGATTAAGTACTTAATTAAAACAAAACATTTAGTTTTTAGAAGATGTTCAAATTGTTGCCCTTGTACTTCAATACATTCTTCATTTCTTCTTCTTAACGATTGACGGCATCTTTGAAATATTCCTGGATTATTACGAAATCTATTTGCCGATTCTATAATTCTTATCCATAATTGTTCTTCATTATGTATTTCTACAGCATAAACTTCATTTTTCATAAATCCCCAAAATGAAAAATCGAGGGGATTAAGGTCGGGACTACGAGATGGCCAGGGTACAGGCCCCCTCGACCAATCTACGTATTTCCAAATCTCCTGTCCAAATATTCCCTTGCCACTCGAGAAGAGTGAGCTGGCGTTCCATCATGCATGTAATACATTCTTCCAATAATGTCCAATGGGACATCCTCTAATAATGTGTTTAAATCATTCTCCAAGAAATTTCGATACAGTCCACCTGTCAATCGATAGGGCAATCGAAATGGGCCAATTAAGTAATTGTCGATTATACCTGCCCACACATTAATAGAAAACCCATATTGGTGGCTTCGAATTACAATTTGATGAGGATTTTCATCACTCCAATGGTGCATGTTATGTAGGTTCAGAATACCATCACGACTAAAACCAGCTTCGTCAGTAAACAAAATTGATGAAATAATGTTTTGTCTTTGTTTTTGCAATCATTCGCAAAATTGTACACGAGGAAAAAAGTCATGTTCTAATAGTGAATGAATTTTTTGGAAATGATATGGGCGAAGAAGTGCATTGAAAATTTGTCTGATTAACTGATTCACGGTTAAGGTTTCGCACCGCTGAACTTGTTTTTCTGGTGCTTGTTCTCGGATTATTTTATACCATTCGTAAAACAGTTTCTTCGTTTCGCACAGTACGACGAGTTCTAGAAACCCCACTATTCAATTTTGGTTTTCTAAAACAGCCATCTTCTCCCAAACGCCTATGCACATCAATAAATGTTCGAACATTAGGAACTTGTCTTCAAGGATATCTTTCTCGATAGATACGTTGAGCTTCATAAGAATTTGATCTAGCTTCGCCGTCATCATGTCCCTGTATTCTTCAAAAGTGTAGTGAACCATTTTTGAAAGCAATATTGAATAACCATTGAGAAAACCAATGAAAAACTTAATCACGAACACAAAATACCTCGAACAATTATTACATTAGTTTGACAAGTGTCATTATGACACATTATTTAATTGTTATTTATCATTGTTTTTGCAAAGGTTACTTTGGCGCTTTTTGAATAATTTGCGTGCATTGTCGGCTTTTAGATGCATTTGTACGACTTGGACAAGGTATACCTACCTTTCTTTATAAAAGAAGGGATAACAAATTGTTTCAGTCGAAAATGACATACAGTCTAAACCATGTATACCACATTTTATCAATTTTTTGCATCTAAAGATATTCAAAAAGAAACCCCAATAAAAATTTAAATTCAACACTCCGTATCTTTTAACCGAAGACCTTGCTACTTTTTTCTATGTCACCCTGTATATATACATATATATATATATATATATATATATATATATATATATATATATATATATATATATATATATATATATATATATATATATATATATATGTTTATAATTTTTTAAGAATAAGGAAATTCTGTTGATGTTAAAAATATCTCTTCTATGTGCTTCATCATTCTTCATAATTTATAGCAGCCATGATTTGCTAGATTAGAGCAAATGTTTTGTGAACAAGAAACCAAAATGTTCATACTATATTGGTAAACCCATGAGTTTTTCTACAGGAAATCTGATATCTGTGTTATATACTTCGTTCAAATAACTGAAAATTGTTAGTATCGCCAAATGCATTCTACAATATACATTAAAGGTTATTGAATGTTGCCCAATATCAGTGATCAATTGCTCCTTAATCTTTTGCTTTTATTATAAAATATTCTATCATTTCAAACTTTTGTGGTAACAAAAAAGTCTAATGCGTTTTACCAAATTTCCTTATTTAGCATTGTTATGTTAGTATAGAGTTATGAATATAAATCTACTTTACACAATTTTTTGAAAGTGATCACTTGTCAATTATGCAATTTATTTGTAAAACAATAGTCTACAGAGGTCAAACTGTCCTCATTGAATTTGCTATTCCATTTCATGAACATCGTCGATAGACTGTATCTCTTTATGATTTACAATTACGCCATGCTAAGTATAATTTTTATTCAAATTCAATTTCATTATGTCCTGATTATTAAATGAATATGAACAAATAGTTTATAGCGTGTAGAGACTGTAGTAAAGTTAAAAATTATCGTTGAGATCCCTTGAATATTCCTAAATAAGCACAGAACATCCAAGAAATGGAACTATAATTGTGACATCACAGAAATATTCAATATGATACATAATTCAACACTTAGAACATAAACAATGATCAAACTTACTGAATGTAGCCAACATATTCACACGTTTCAAGGTTATGAATAAACTTTATCATAAAATTGTCAACGTTTTATCACAAAAACGTTGACTTTTTGAAGATTATTTAAAGAACAAAATTATTCTGTCTTGAAAAATAATTTTGTTCCCAAAAATGTCACAACATTTCAGAAAACGTTCAGAATTTCATGATAAAGTTTTTTTATCGCCTTTGGAAGTTATATATATAATATACCCATATATATATATATATATATATATATATATATATATATATATATATATATATATATATATATATATATAAATATATGAATATATATATATATATATATATATATTTATATTTATATTTATATTATTATTTATATTTATATATATATAAAAATATATATATATATATATATATATATATATATATATATATATATATATATATTTTGATATATACCGTAACTTGGGGCTATTTTGGACAGATCTTTACACCAAATTTAAGAAACGCTTGAGAACTTCAAGAGATTGGAAAGAGGATATTTCGGTAATAGTTCTAGTATCGTGAAAGAGGTTGAATGGACATATTTTTAATTCTTATTTGCGGATTTATATGATGAATTGTTTTTTATTTTATTTTTCAAACTCGAGCAGTCTGCTTCTTCATAGGGAGGGGCTACTTTACATCACTATTGTAAATACATTTAAAATCGTAATTAAAATAGTTATTGGGCAAAGTAGTAACATTTTGGAATTGATATTGCATCACATTATATTCGGAATTGAAGAACTTGATAGTACACGAGATTTTTTGTGAATTTTATTTTGAAAATAGTGAAACGTATGTTGCACCATACATTTTTCAAATTGTAACATAAATTAAGTAGTAGAATACAAACGAATACATTTAAAATTCACCACTTCTGTTGTACCTCGGAGACATTATAAAAATTTGTAATGGATAATTGAGTACATCTACTTTTTCTGGCCATTTCCAGGACTTCATAGATCTTTGCATAAATTTGCAAACAGAACATATTGTCCTTCCTCTCGAACTACATCAGCCAATTTAACGAGAACCCCCAAGTCTTTTGAAACTGAAAGGTAGGGCACAAATGTCGCTACGATGTGATTATTTTCTTTGTCTATTTATCGTAATTCTTACTCAGGATCATAGTCGTCCGAAGAATTATCGTCAAGCTGAGGATGTGATTTTTTTTCTTCCAGGCCTGTTTTCCCCCATCAACTATAGTTTCTTCGGTTACTAACGTAACATCAGAAATACTTTTACCAGGGGGGATATTTTCTTTCTTTTAACCTTTTATAATATAACAATATTTGTACATTGTGTTCTTTTATCTTCTAATGTTTGAAGAAACAAAGCATAAATAAGTGTTTGATTTGGTTGGATCAAACTGGTTTACAGACAGACTGGTTCAACACTCATACTCAGTGGCACTATTCCACACTTCGCAAAGCCAAATATTGCAGTTGTCTGCAATATTTGGTGCCATGATAGATAACTTTTTTTGTAACAATGGAAGGAAATGTTGTTTTTGTATATTGGTGCTTCTTATGCCGTCAGCATTCCATTCGGATAACACTTTCCGCCATGTGATCTGGTCGAAAAAATGCTACGTCGAGTGGTTGTGTCAAATGGGTAATGGTTGTCATACCAGTGATACTGCGTTTGTACGACAGAGCTTCAATATAGACATGGAAATATGGGATGATAGATTGTCGCACAAGAAAACCTCTTTCCTTCAAGTTGTTTTATCCTAGGTAACATTTGAATTTCAAGACAATCTGTAAACACTGACGAGTTAAACTAGTCACTAGAACTGTTGTTATATCGACAGCTAGCTGGCCCATTTTGCACATATAACTTGATTTGTACGCCACATATGGCGGGAGTCGAGGGAGTAGTTCTCCTACTACATTTCCCGCAAACATAAGATATACTGACGTTTTGAATGCTTTCCTAATTTTTTCAGGATATTTACATCTCCTCAGGAACTCTTGCTTGGCCTGGGTTGTCTGTAATATTCGTTTCGTCAAAGTTCCAGATATGTTAGTTGGTTGGTACATTTTTTAATTCTTCCTCTAAATTCGAAATAAAGTTCCGAACAGTATTTTCGTCAATGACTGCTCTATTTCGCTCAATATTTTCAGCAAAACGCCCGGAAAGGTAAGCATTTCGCTTCATGAAATCTTTTATCCTGTCCCGACCAGGAGTATTATTAGTTAATGATTTTACAGTTCTTCCATATCGATTCATAGCTATTTGTATTACTAGGGAGAAAAGTGCCACTTTTCCTCTCGTAGGATGTAGGTAACATCCAAGAGAGGAAAAGACACTTTACTCCCGTGTAATGCATATAATTTTTCCTTCTACCCTAAAAAACCTTTTTTGAAACTTCATTTACAGCACAAATAACGAATTTATGTTTGATGTCACTGTCAGTCAGCCACGGCATACTACATATTCAAAATGAGAGAAAGGAAAAGTATGTCAGTCAACCACGGAATCCTACATATGAGAAGGAGGAAAAGTACTTCTCCTCCCTAGGGAGGGAAGTATGACTTTCTTTCCTGGTGTGAGGGAGGAAAGTGAGTACTTTCTGTAGGGGTAGAAGGAAAAATATGTTTTGATAATCTGGCGTAATTCCAACACATCCACTGGGAAACCATAGTTACTTAGTGCAATGATGCAATTGATGAATTCATTTTCTTCTTCGGAGGCCTGGCCTGGTTTCTTGGAATGCCTAGACTTCAATTTGTTTATTACAGTTCTTCTTTGTATATTAATTCAATAATAATTCCTTTAAACTTTTAGAAAGCACAAGTGCTACTCGACAATTTTTACACGTGCAAAAAACGTCTAATTTCTGAGCTCTTGCCACCTGCACTGCCAGCTCCTGATAAATACAGGTAGATTCGTGTTTCCACTCAGAAACGATGGTATATATAGTAACACTCAAAGCATGTAGTTATCTATTAGCTAGTTTCGAGTCAAGGCTCACTAATATCTTTATTCATCGGCGGTGCAAAGTAACCCCTGAATTAGCAAAGTAGCCCCTAGTAAGGTATATATATATATATATATATATATATATATATATATATATATATATATATATATATATATATATATATAGGCGATTCACAATGACGCCTGTTCATTTATGCATATAAGTTATACAAAATTATTTTGAATTAGTTATATGCATAAAAGAACAGATTACGACAGGAATCAGATATAGCATAATGAAAAGATAAAGCATTACAAATTTGTTCCATAAAATAATGACTACGTATAGTAGGTTTATATTCCATTATATAGCGTGGCGATACGTTACACCCTCGTTATTCACACTCTTGCGTCTTTATTCTACGTTGTATTGACGGCCGAGTCGGAGTACTGAACACTGGTATCGTTTTACTGAGTTCGAATCCCAGAGGTGACTTCAGGCTTTTTTCATTTATTCATTCACAATCTCGTTGCAGCTCTTATTTCCACATTTCAATATTAATTATTTCAACTTGGATTATTATAATCTATCACTTCTGTCGAGCGTCCCGAGACGCACATGTTTCTTTTTTGGAAATTGTGTTGCTTCTATATTATCCGAAGGAGCTTCGTTCCTACCTGGTGTCACATGACACCGTTTCTTTTTTTTAACCACTAAATTCCGGGCATACACAACACCCGAGAGCAAGGTGGGACTCGAACCCATAATTCTCGGTTTACAAGCGATGCACCTTACCGCTGGGCTACCGAGGCCTCTGTGCAACAAGTTACTTCTACAGTAGCATGGTAACCACCACTTCCCCTGATGAACTCCAAACGAAAGAGGTAATAAAGTCGTCGGCTTATCTCCGAACAGATTACGTGATAACGTCCAGATGTTTAAATCTCTTAAATCAGGAGTGTACCTACCTTTTAATTGCTATGTTTGGAAATAGGAATTCATCTAAGGTTAAAAATCCAATTTTATTCATAAGTTGATGTTTCGTTACGAAATTCTCGACTTTCTCAAACCTTTTGAAAGATCAAATATACTTTAGAATTTATGAATTTTAGAAAAAATTGAAAAGTCAAAAAAATTGACAACTGTGTCTCATTCAATTTTTTGCGGCTTTGGCCTTTTTTTCTGTTTTAAATTAAGTGCTATTCAGTCCAATGTCCGCAGTCAGGTCTGCTAATATTAAACCACAAAAATTATTACTCACTCAATGTACAAAATAGGATCTTAATTATATTATTTGAGGATTTGTCTTATGGAAGTGATGGATGGTTGTTGGTTGATTGGCGGTTTTGAAGATGTAGTTGGTGTTGAACAAATTAAAGTTGATCCATTGCAGAAAAGGGTGGTTGGTTGATTAATAATAATAATAATAATAATTTTTACTCATTAATTTGTTACATCCTAATATACAAATGTATTAAATTTTAAATTTATTGATACATAAATACTTAAACCAATTGTATTCGCATACCAACCAAAGCAAATAACAATATTTCCGGATCTGATTACAAATTCAATCCATATAGAATCTCCAAACAAAACAACAATTCCAGTATAGAAAACAAAATTGACAATTACACAAGCAGTTCAACATGACTTAATATACTTCGTTGATTATATATATATATATATATATATATATATATATATATATATATATATATATATATATATATATATATATATATACATACATACATACATTTTTTCAAAAACATATTATGAAAGCTGTTATCATACTGTTGTGCATAACGACAGTGTGTGCTCATTGGAAACATATATTACAATCGTTTGTACAAAATACTTCAGAAGCTTTAATATTTTGAGTGACTAAAAGAATTGAACAAAAACTGAACAATGTTTTCCATTAGTGTACTCATGTTATATTATTCTCTCTCTAGGGCTTGAATGGAATATTCTTTAAAAATTCCCAAGGGAGAACGAAACAAATCAACGAATCATTCGAGTCGCCAACTATCATCACAGCATGTTTAACACAGCTTAGCTTTTACATTTTAATGTTCCTCGGCTTTTTGAGTCAGACGTTTTTTCCACCGAAAATCACTAGAGAGAAAAACAGGGAAGGGTACCCATCGCTTCTGGACAAATTTGCTGCTTTTTATTCTCGATACGTGTACAGGAGGATAAGAGACTGCTGGAACTATCCCATCTGCAGCGTACCTGGTAAAGATGTCGTTTTGAAAGAGAGGTACACGCCTGACAATGGATGGACATTCAAGTGAGTTATCATTGAATTTCAGATTAATATATATTACTTAATCAAACTTTTCTGGTTCTGCAGGTATATTTAAAATGATACAAAACAAATTAACTTTCACATAATAAAATCTCCAAACGTTTCGGAGTTCGAAACTGACCCCTTCCTCAGTGGGTTAAATGCATATTCATTTCATCCTGTTATTGTTCGGAAACTACAACGTAACGTTACGTTCGGTTTCATTTTTTTTAGGAATTCCGATGAACAAAGCGTCAAAGCATATATACATATATATATATATATATATATATATATATATATATATATATATATATATATATATATATATATATATATATATATATATATATATATATATATATATATATAAATATATATCAGGGGCGTATTCACGGGGGGGCGGTACTGTGGGTAATTACCCCCCCCCCCAAGAGAATTTGCAACACTAAATTTTCGAATGAAATCGAAAATATATCAAACATTGTACGAAAACTAATGACAAAGGTTTTTTCATATTATTTGATAGTCCACGTAGCATATAAAAGAAATAAATAAACAAACGAAATTTATCAGAATAGATAAATCCTAGATCAGTGAATCGCATTTCAAAGTTTGTGTGGTTGCATAAGTAAATAGGTGTTTACGCGCGATGCCTCGGCTTCACTCATTCAAAAGCAGGGGTGCGGGTTGCCGCATCGTTTGGTCCAAACACAGACATATAAAATTGTATTTTATATGTCTGTAGGTCCAAATTCTTCAATACAAATTATGAAAATTATACAAATTCAGAACTTTTGTTATACATACTCACGATTATGGAAAGAATTCCGCCGATGACGATTTCTTATCTGCAGAAATAAAATCCACTTAATTTAGATTAACATCCCTCGAGTTCCAAGTATGTTCTATGTGAATTCCCTACATCTGGTAAAACCTGAAGTGACGTACGTACGTTATATTTGATCTGATGCGCATTTCTTCCAGTTCATAGTTGAGACTTGCAACTTGAAATTGCTGATTTCTGAGAGATTATTAAGTGAAGAAAGATTTTATAAACTATAGTGAAGTGATATTGTTAAGTTTACAGGTGAGTTTAGTAGTAAGAGTCAATAACCAACTAACATCCAATTCATTATAATCTTTTCACCTGATGTGATCTTTTTTGAATGGGGAGTTCTTATATCCAGAATTCGATTATACAGGGTATTTGAAATAAAGACGATAGTATTATTCAAGGAGTTAATTTCTCAGGTCATTATATGGAATGAATTACTCATGAATATAATTTCCGAAAATGTATTGTTTTCAGGATAGGTTTCCATTTTTTAAACTGTCTTTTTTCAAATAATCTTTTGTCAATTTTTTTAAATTTTTATTTGAATCAATGAAAGACTAGTTTGTCGTTAACAAAGATTGAAATTATCAGTATTATTTGTTCTTTCACTTTCAGAAACCAAACACAATAGACACTAACTACTAACAATAAACAATGAGCAAAAGAAAACAGAATACTTTAGATAAATATTTTGTCGAATCTAAAGAAAATAAAGGTCAGACAATTTCCGAGGATGTAGAACCATCAATCGGGGAAGTCCCTCAAGAAGTGGAAGGTGGAAGGTGGAAGGTGGAAGCTGGCTCGAGTATGAGCATGAGCGAACAAACCACCAAAACTTGCACCGGGACAACCGATTGCAGTAGTAATCGAAATGTTGTTAGTACTTCAACCTCAACTGATTTACAGGGTGATACCTGTGAACCCAGTGACCCTCAAAAATCTGTTGACATTGCCCCATTTGTTAATACGTCTACTGAGATTACCCCAAAAGAAAAATATTCAGTTTTAATGTACGCTATGGTTCCTGAAGGAAATTTTACCTACCCGTTTTCAATTCATAAAAAAAGAGGTAAGGATGTTAAATGCTTTCTGTCGAAAAGACACTTTGAAAGTTATTCTTGGTTAACATATTCGCGCAGTCTGGAAGGCCTTTTCGGTAAATTCTGTGTGATTTTTTCAAAAATGGGAGGCGTGAATCAGTCGACCAGGTTAGGACGTCTTGTTACCACTCCACTGAATAAGTATTCCAAATTATTCGGAAAATATGGGGATTTATCAACACATGAGAATTCTATATATCACCGTAAAGCTGTGATAGAGTCACATGATTTTATTAAAGTTTTTGTAAATCCAGAAAAAGATATAAGAAACACCTTAGATGAAACAAGGCGAAGACAGGTTTTAGAAAATAAAGAAAGGTTAGTACCAATTGTAAAATCTATAATATTTTTGGGACGTCAGAATATTTCTTCAAGAGGTCATAGGGATCATGGACATTTAGTTACCGGAGATAGCTCTGAAGATGAGGGCGATCTTGTAAATAATGAAGGGAACTTTCGAGAACTACTTAAATTTAGAATAGGCAGTGGCGATGTTATGTTGAAAAAACATTTAGAAAACACTTCGTCTCGTGCCACATATATTAGTAGCATTACGCTAAATGAGATTATTGATTTATGTGGGAAGGAGATTTTAGAAACCATTTTACGTCGAGTAGAGATTAGTCAATTTTATAGCATAATAGTCGACGAAACTACGGATATGTCATAAGTCGCAAATGGCAATTATTTTGAGATACTGTTTTGAAAATTGTTTGTATGAAGATTATGTGGGATTTATTGATTGTCACGCAATGTTCGATGAGGAAACAATGGAACCAACAGTTAGTGGAGAAATTCTGGCTCGGACTGTTTTAAATTTCATAGAGAGGCATAATTTGAATCCGAATAATTATATACCTATATATATATATATATGTATATATATATATATATAAATCTATATATATATATATATATAGATACCTATATATCTATTCATAAATATATATCTTTATATATATATATATATATATATATATATATATAGATATATATATATATATATATATATATATATATATATATATTATATATATATATATATATATATATTATATGTATATATGTATCTGGGGGGTTTCTTGATGTTAACAAAACTATCAAAACTTTGATGAATTCAATAAAGAATGCGGAAAATAATTATCCGAAATTCAGTCTCCTAGTACTTTTTGGAGGGCTTTTTTGTACTTAGATAGAATCGAAGTACAAATTTTGAACCTTCTAACTCAATTTAGAGGAGATTTTGGGGTGCCAAAACTATACAAAAACCGGCCCTCCAAAAAAAGTACTAGGAGGCTGTAAAACAAGGCGATGGACTATCCCCACTGCTTTTCAATACAGTGTTGGATATGGCAATCAGAGAAGCTAATATAAAACTGGAGGTATTCTCAGATCAAGGTCCAGGAATGATTCTAGCGTATGCCGACGATATCGACACTGTGGGAAATAGTACTACTAAGATTAAAGAGATGTTTATAAAAATAGAAAAAGAAACCAGAAAAGTAGGCCTCAACATAAACGAATATAAAACTAAATATATGCACTCAACCGCAGAACAGCCAGAGATAGGATTGGGCAGAATATAACCATTGACACGTACAATTTTGAATGTGTGAAAGAATTTCAATATCTAGGTGCCACTATAACACACGATAACGACATAGCCAAAGAAAGACGTGCAAGAATACAAAAAGGAAATAAGTGCTAATATGCATTGCAAGACTTATTAAAATCGAAAGTGCTGTCAAGATCATCGAAAATTAGAATATACAGATCAGTAATCAGACCTCTCATAACATATGGATCGGAAACCTGGACCATCACAAAACGAATTACTACTAAATCGTTTCGAACGTAGAATATTGAGAAGAATATATGGCCCTACAGTAGATGATGCAACAGGACAATATCGGCTTAGAACAAACGAAGAACTGGAAAGCGTGTATAGCAAGCCTAGTATCATAAACGAAATTAAGCACAGAGGCTTATGTGGGCAGGACAAGTTCAGAGAGCTCCGAAACAACGCCTTATCAAACGTATATGGGAAGAGAACCATGTCGGCAAGAGGCCATTGGGTAGGCCCAGGCTCAGATGGAGGGATAATATCGTTAAATACCTGAATACCCTTGGATTACGGGAATGGAGAAAATAAATAATGGACCGAAACAGATGGAAACAAGTCGTACTGGCAGCAAAAACCCACAAAGGGTTGTGAGCTAAGAGCAAGGCCGTAGACAATTAGATCAATCCCCCTTCATCCCCTCCCTCGAAATAAAAAAAGATATTTATTTTAGACTTATAATAAGTATTAATGAGATTGCAGTTATATACAATACGCCCGTCTCACTTTGTAGATAGTTAATCACTACAAACAAAATTCTTTACCTACCTATTTTTATTATGTATGACTTTATGCTCGCTTGGTATTCGCACGACGATACTTAAATAGCGGCGCAGCGACATCTATTAGGGAGCGGCGAAACGACGTGCGACGCCAATTACACAAGCAAGAAACGCAACTTCGGGGACGTGCTCATAGAAATCTTAATACTCTAACATGCCAAATCAATGTGAAGAAAGTGTTGTAAAAAGTCGGAGACAGTATTCGGTGCGCATGATCATAAACAGCTGCATTTCTACCAGGGTGGGTTTCAGGGATATTTTGAAAGGATTTATTATAGAAAATAGAAAGGATTGGATATTATTTTGGGTTCAGGTCTACAAATTTGTATGGAACACAAAATTTTTCTCAGTGGACATATTTTTTAAAGCAGCTGATTATATCCGAAAGTTCATCGGCTAAAAAAATAACATAACAAAATAATAAATGCCGTGAGAAGATCATTACATACATTGTACTGTTTAGAACAGCGTTACTCAAAGTGTGCTCCGCGGAGCTCCGGTGCTCCGCAAAGCCTCCGCCAGCAGTCATAATTAAATAAATACATATATTAAAGTGGAACCTATATATATGAATGAAGTTACCTAAGATAAAAATAAACTGCTAAAACGGAACGTCTACTTATAGGTTTTGCCGATACAGAGGTACACTTAAATTTAATACCTCGTTAAGTAAGCGCCCGACCTATTACAATGCCATCATTAGCTCCCAGACTATAAGCAATAGAATAATAAATAAAAATATGCCAAGCATCTTTTAACAGTGCCACTTTAGAAAGATTTGTTTTCACGCGGGATCTCGCAGGATACATAAAACAAAAACTGGTTGCACTTCTTCTAAATAACAAATTCGTCTTGCAAATGGATAAGTCGACTGATGTTGCTGAACTGGCCATCTTCATGGTAATTGTGCAATATTCATATAAACATTCACTGGAAGAAGACTTCTCTCTCATCGATGCCTACTAACCCAACCAGAGAAGAAGTTTTTGACACGATTAACATATTTTTTGAAGGAATCCAACTCGATGGTGCCAAAGTAATGACAAGTAGAACAGCAGGAAACGTATCACGAATAGAAATGACAGCGCCAAATTGTAGTTTCAGTCATTGCATACTGTATAGACAATCATTCGCGATTAAGAAAATGCCTGCCAAATCTAAAATTGGTTCTTGATGAGGCGGTAAAAATAATTAATTTTGTCAAATCACGTCCACTTCTATCCCGATTATTTCCAATATTATGTAAAGATTATGGTAGCAATCATAAAACATTACTGCTCTATAGTCAAGTAAGATGGTTGTCTCGGGGTAAAACTTTGACAAGACTTTTTGAACTAAGAACACAATTATAAGCGTTTGTTACAGATATTCCTTTCAATTTAAAAGACCGTTTGTCCGATAAAAGCTGGTTATTTAAACTAGCATTTTTAGCAGACATGTTTGGCGAACTTAACGAATTAAACTAACAAGATAACCGCCTTTAAAAAAAATTAGATTTTTGGATTACATGTTTCGGTAAGAGAAATAGAGTGCTTCTCATTGCTAAGTGAGTTCCTTAGTCACCTTAGTCTTAGTGATACACAAGTACTTCAGAATTAAACATTTGTTGAATTGGTGCAATATTTCAATAATCTGCGAGCGACTTTTGAATCTTATGTGAATAATGAAAAAGAATTTCATTCCTCCCATTATATGAACTTAATTATATCATTTGCTTACTAACTTAATTCTTACTGCATAAACTTTTTTTTTGTATGATTATTGATAAACAATACGCATATAACTGATTATGCTTTTAGTTAAAGTTTAGGGCTCCATTAAAAATTTAGTTAGTTGATGGAATCCGTCATTACTACGTGATAATTTAACATGATTAACAAAACTAAATTTGAATTTACTACGTTTATTATCACAAAATATTTTGAAAAATATAACACTGCGATTGCAATTTCGGTCACTAGACCATCATCGGGCAGATTGAGTTAAGAACTGAATACAAAATAATTATAGATTTGCGCTTACGGGTGGGAAAGGATTATTGCAGGTACCTAAATAGACAAGAGGAACATAATTCAAGAAGGGCTAATCGAGTGAATTTCACAAATTGGTACAATACAATGTTCTTAGAAAAGTCATTATTGTTTATGACCGAAATTGCAATCGCAGTGTAATATTTTTCAAAATATTTTGTGATAATAAACGTAGTAAATTCAAATTTAGTTTTGTTAAAAATTTAGTTCTTTAAAAGGGTTCCGTCACCAAGAAAGTTTGAGAACCACTGGTTTAGAACAAGTGCGTAAAGAAATGTTTACACATTATTTAACCATTTGCGTATTGTTAAAGAAAGCAGTATGTTGCGAAAATTTCAATAAGTGTATATAATGGAAGTTAGTTTATATAGAGGTGACCGGAAAATTTATGAATTAACGTTTTATAGACTACTGAAAGAAACTGATTAAAAATTCAAAACATGAAAAACAATCTGAACGACTTCTGACAATCGTAACTATCAGACAAGGCATGGTAATCTCCGAGTAAAGCCTCATGGTACAACTTTTTTAAAAAAAAGAGTCTATCTTATACTGTTATACAGTTGTTTAATTAACTACCAATCTTTATAAGAGGAATCCAAAACTTTTATGTATGTATCTCTTTATATATTTGTTCCTTATAACTTTATATTATGTTATTTTTTTAATGTATTCTCTTTTCTCTAATGGATTGAAAAGTTTATAACAAATACACTTTATTCAATATATTTTGAACAATTCGAAATGTACATGACCAACTATACAACATGTTATTCATATAATAAAAGGAGAAAAAATGCAGAGTTGTAAATAACGCGTCACTTCTGGAAGCAGTAGATATTTCGACATTTCCATATCTGTTGGATATATCAATTCAATGCCACTTTCAGAAAAAAACTCTTTTCTCTTCAACATCTCTTTTATCTGCTTTAGATTGGTTGGACTATGTAAAGCACATAAAATACTTCTATGGACATTTTTTTGGAGTTTGATTTTACTAAAACAGAAAAAACACTTTTAAATATTTTAAATCATTCAAATAGAGAAATGAATCTTCAATACTGGTAGTTTATGTTATATACTGGTAGAGGTGTAAACGGATGACGGATAGAACAGACTTCCAGAAAAATATTTCAGTAATAAAATTAAGAAGTGACTTACTTATAATTGTGCCTTATTCTGATCTCTCTTCTGGCTCTTTTCAATTGTCCTTTATTACCTTCACTATCAGTTGACGTATCTTCAAGTGATCTCTTTACATTTCTGGGCGAGTCAGTGGATGAAGTGGTGACAATCAAAGGAGAGCTTGGATATAATAATAATAAACTTAGATGAGAATACTCAATTGTACGTCAGAAATTATCTTTAATAAAAATAAAATTGCTACCAGAAAATGATTATTGTACGTTTATTGTAATATTATTTTGAAACCAGACTTATTTATTTCAAAAATTGCAATTGAAACACTACTGAATATGGCAATTATATAAAATTTCTAATATTTTAGAATAAAAAAATTGAAGAGTTTTTTCAAAAAAACCTTTCTGTTAATAAATCAATTTTATGAAATAATATTAATTAAATTGCCATAGGCAAATTTCATGAATAATTATCTTACCTTTCTCCAATTTCAATAATAGGAGTGCAATAAATATGAAGACTAACACCAGAAGAATTTTCTCTGTTTTCGACAAAAACTACCTCCAGGTTATCATTTCTATAAGGGAAGCGTTCACATTTTGCATTTTATTACCATGCAGTTCTTGAAGGGTCCTGAAAATAATTGTAAAATAGTTAGTTGGAATGAATAACACAGTTTGCAGAAGGAAGTTTTACAAAATGATTATAGTTAAATTATATAGTTTTGAAACTTTCAATCTTCTTAGACCTTGCATATGGAACCTTATACTTATTTAAAAAATATGGAAAAAAAACTCAAACTAAAAACTTAATTCGCAAGATAGGAAAAAAGTGGCTTGATCGACTTGCAAATTCAATTTTTTGTCCACTGAAATTAGATACGTTTTTACCTATACTGACCTTCGTTGGATTGAATCCTGGTTTTGTTTGCTTGAAAGAAGGCTTGGAACTGCATTTTCTTTCAGACACATTCGTTTGCCCTTGATGTATACGTCAAAACTTTTGGCGACACTGCCTGTTAATGTCAATCCACCGCAGAATTGACATCGACACCGAGGAGGTAATTGATTTGTTCGCTGCAAAGAAAGCTAGAAGATTAAATTTAATTTTGTAATAAGGTATTAATATTTCTGTAATGGGTTTCTTATAAATATATAATTATATGATAAGTAACACCATTTGATTTCTTTTATTAAAACGATTTTGTGTATTTCTACTGTTCCACAATCGCCACATGACAATTTGTAGACACTCGATTTTGGGAATTTATCCGTTTTTGATTCACTGTACTTTGTATATTGGGCTTGAGAGTTGATCTTATGGTAGGTATGCAATATTGATATAATAATTAATAATGTGAAAAAATTGATATCAGTTTTTCTTAAGGGTTACCGATATGAGTTCAATTTCTCATCAACATCTTTGGAAACTGTAAAAAACTAGTTTTATTGCTAAATTGAAATTCTTTTTCTCTGATACGGTTGTGTTGAAATTTGTTAAGTAGATTGAGTAGATGCCAAGGAAGCGCCCATTGCGAGTTTCAATAGTTTTTTTGTATTGCCGTAATTTTTATGTAGAAATTAGAAGTCCCTCACAGTGCATCAGCATTTATACCCCACAAACTATTTAACTCAACGTAAATTTCTTACACATTAATTACAATTTACTACCTACACATTAATTACAATTTATTACACCTATTCCCGAATTTATTGCAGTTGCAGAACTCAAGTTATGAGGTTGTGGTGTAGAATTAGTCTAAAGCTGCACCACACTTATATGGTATTAATTATTTTTGATTCTGCTCTTTGCTATAATTAATTACAATTAATCATAACAGTTTCCAATCTCATTACAATGCTACAATTCAGCAGGATAAAAAAAATAATAAAAAAGAAACTGCAAGTGAGTGAGGTAGTGTAATAATTGATAAGAATTTTCACAAGACATAAAATTATATAATTATCGAAAATATGATAGAAATGCAGGGTTTTCAATTTATTACAATAGCACACTTGGTATTATCGATACTCGAAATGGTCAGCAGAATTAAAAAAATAACTCCAAATTAGCTACAACAAATTGGTAGAGTTTATATAATTATAAGAATTCATATGAATCGAAAAATCAAAGAATCTAGTTTTGTCGAGTAGAATGGCAGTTTAATTTTAGATATAAATTGTTACTAGACGAATCATCTTCGATTTCGATAATATGTCAAAGATGCAGGGTTTCTTCAAGTAATTAAAGAAAAAATGTTGTTTAATAACATGGTTGAACTAATTTCTTGGAATTATTTATAAATTATATATATATATATATATATATATATATATATATATATATACATATATATACAAATATATATATATATATATATATATATATATATATATATATATATATATATATATATATATATATATATATATATATATATATATATATAAGTACCCAATGAGTTACCTAGGTGCTAATTTGTAATAACAATAAACGAGAAAAAAATAAAATAACCACATGATTTTTTAGGTAGTGGACAAAGCACAACAAACTTGAAGCTCCTGAACCATGAAAGTTTGCATTCAGATCATTCTGGTATTGATTCCTGGCTAACGACTGGCCTCAGTGAATTTTTAAAATCATTTTACTGAAAACAAAGTTCAAAAACAAAAAACTCCCGAACCATTAAAGTATTCATTTAGATCATTCTGGTATTGATTTCTACGATACCTATGGTTGGAATGGTAATCGCACAAGCAAATTCCATCGAAACATGAATTTTAATATGAAATTTTCTGAAAGTTATCATTTTAACATTTCACGTACCTATGTTTATGAATGATATACAGGCACACAGCGCCTGTGTGCGAAACCTATGAAGCGCCTCTTTTTTTCACGTTATTTTTCTAAATTATTTGTTCATTTTGACCGATAAATGTGCTCCAGTTTTATATACTTAGATGATATTTTCCTAAATAGGTAAAATCAGTTCGTTTCCGCTCCGCTTGCTAATGACTGCGAAAAATACAACATACTTTACTTATGATGTTATATCTAATTGTATACTTAGATATTAATAACAAAATAGCTGATTTTTTTCTAATATTACTGATTTAACTATTACGTATGCTATGTTTAAAAAACAACAAGAGTCTAAAATGTGTAAGAATATAAACATACATACATAATTATGTATCCTCAATAGTTTCGGGTACATATATCTATATTGTTTAATATGGCCTCCTTTATGGATATTGTTGCTAAATGTGTTAATTCTTCCAGGTTCATTGTTGAGGTATTTTGATTTAGAAAAAGGCCTTTTCGCGCTTGCTATGGTAACTGGCATAGTTAGCAAAATTCGTAATGCTACGGTGATATTAAGCCATACAGCTTTCAAATTGTTTAAATTTATAAATGACATAATTTCTTGACACATCGGTTTTAGTGTCCAATAAATCATTTGCTGAAAGTTTTTCCTGCGAACGACGACAGCTACTTCTTAATCGACTTCGATCTTGGTCATCACTTCGTTTAAATAAAAAATTAAACACGTCATTTTGATTATTTAATAAATTAAATCTTTCGTCTACGGAGGATAAAGCTTGATCCAATATATAAAAAAAAAGATTAATTTTATAGCGATTTTTGGATCATTTATAGTGTGGATTTCGTATTCATAACTAAAACTCTTTGGAGTATTACGACATTCTAGGGGTTTGGATCTAGAAGGCGCCTGTGTGCACCGCACACTTCGCACACATGGGCGGCGCGGCCTGATTATATATAATGTGATAATATAATGATATATAAGAATACTAGATGACCTGGCAAACTTTGTTCTGCCATATAAATTATTATTATTATCTATCTATCTTTCTATCTATTCATCTATCTGCTGATGTATCATTATCTATCTATCTATCTAGATAGTTATCTATCTGGCATTCTATCTATCTATTCATCTATCTGCCTATGTATTTCTATCTAACTAACTATCTATCTAGATAGTTATCTATCTTTATATCTATCTAACTATCTAAATATCTAACTATGTATAATTCTATCTATCAATCTATCTGACCCGGCGAATATATTCATTTCAGATTCACGGGAAACGAAATAAAGTGCATAAATTTGGCGTCGTATAACTACCTCGGGTTCGCAGAATCTTCTGGCCCTTGTGCAGAGTTCGCCATCGAATCCATTTACAAGTATGGTATCTCGAGCGGCGCCACAAGAAACAAATACGGCACCAGCGAGATACACAAACAACTGGAGGCATTACTAACCGAATTTTTGGGCGTAGAAGACGCGATTACGTTCGGAATGGGTTATGCCACGAACGCCTTGAACATACCAACCTTGATTGGTCCAGGGTGTTTGGTGATCAGCGATGAGAAGAATCATGCATCGATCATTGTTGGAATACGGGTGCCCGGTGCCATCATCAAAGTTTTCAAGCACAACAGTAAGTATTAATTTTGTCTGAAGGATATTATTAATGTTAATTATAAGTAATTAATATAAAGGTAAAAATGAAAGAACTCCTAAAAAATGTTAATCACGGTTGAAAGTATAAAATCCCTGTATTCAAATTAATCACAAATACCATAAGGGTACGAACAGAACCAGGGCCGGCCTAAGGCGAAAATTACAAGTGTGCTAGACTCAAATTTCATGCCCCTGCCGAGGGGTCTGGGGTGTATGGAATGTTTCGAAATTTAAGGTCCAAAAACACAGTTTTTGTGAACTTTTGCGCTTTGTAGAACATTAAATTTATGTAAGACAATTTGATTCATTATTGATTGACCTGTTCAGTACTCTTCCTTGTACTATAACCACTATTATTTCAAATAAACTAATGAAAGCTTAACTCTAGGTAACGTTGCAATGATTTGTATGCTTGTACTGCAATTACTCTAAGAATAAATACCTAGCTAATACGGGAATCACCATCCACCGGACCTAAGATAAATTTTCCATATGTCATGGGTAAAAAAAAATAAAGCAACAGAACATGGTGAACCAATAATTATAGTGTTTATTAATGGCGCAAACACAAAAAAAAATTATTAACTAGTAGGATAGTACATAGTCTCTTTTATTATACATTATATACAAGGGCTTTTCTTGCTTTCATTTCGGAGAATGAATTTACTATCTTGATTTCAGACGCCAATTGGCTAGAAAAGCAAAGGCGGGGTAGAGGGAGGGACGCAGGAAGATGAGTCACAACACTTTCCGCGTCCCGCCACGAGACGACTGTTCTACTGACCTTGGACCTTGGTCAAGGGCATCAGACTTACTGTATTTCAGAACTCATTGGGGTAGCCGGGTAGATCTTCGGTTTTACCTTGAATTTTAACTGTAATAGTTTTAAGGCAAAATTCCTTCTATAGTCGACGGCAAATCATTGGAAGCTTGGGATTTTTAGCTGTGTGAATTAATTTTTCAATCCACAAACTGGCAACGACGCTGGGCGAGGGGTATAGAGGGGAGTGTACAGCTGTTTAGTGTCCAAGCTTCCAATGATATGCCGGCGAGTATAGTTTAAATATTTCTGCCCAATATTTAAATCAGTTTATAAAATTTTCCCAATTTATTATTTTTTTTTACAAAAATTGGTCAATTTAATGTCCCTCCAAAAAGCTTGAGTGTGCGGCTGCATACTTCGCACACCCCTTAGGCCGGCCCTGAACAGAACGAGTAAGTCGAGGTGGAGGTGTAGCTCGCGGTGGATGCCACTAGTTAAGTCTCGGTCGATGTCGACCGCACACAACGAAGAGGTTACCAGCGATGCTTAGTCGAGCCAGTGTTGCCTTTTTAGCGACTTTGTCGCTAGATCTAGCGACATTCTGTTTGCTACAGCGGCTTAGCTGTAGCTGCTTATGTGTCTGGCGACAAAAAAATCTATATTCTAACGACTTCTACAGTTTGAATAAAAAAATAAATAAGTATTTTAACTATCTTCATAAAATATATAATCGAATCTATCTCTATATTCGGATATCATTCTGTAGTCTAGTCAAGAAGTGCTTTTTTGTTCAACTTTTTTCAACATTCTCGGAAAAACATGAACGATATGTCATTCAGTTCGGAATAGAATGTAGATGTTTTTTGAAAAAAACACATTTCCGCTCGCGAAATTTGTAAAAGTTATTAACAATTTACTGAAAGATCAAAAATGGGGTTTTGTTTTCTGCAACTAATTGAGATTTTTATGTCTCGAAAAAGATTCGAAAAGAGGAGGAAATTTCCTATAGTGAAGTCTCAACTTCCGAAACTATAGGATAAATATTTATAATTTTCTCAGAGGGGTGAAAATACGGCCAAAAACGGCTAATCTGACTTTGGCAAGGCACGCCCATTTTGAACACTTTAACAATAAACATTATTTTACCATATTAAATAGGAAAGTTAAAAAATGAAAAAATTCAGGCACTTACTGGATAGTTAATGAACAATAATTCAGTGGCAAAAAAATTTTATACCGATTTTTCATTTAGTTATGCAATAGTTAATTCATAATTTTTTGCTGCTTGAACATGGACATTGCAAGTGTGATAACTGTCAAACTAAAGAAATTTTTGAGATTTTTTTTCTTTCTTGGAGCTAGTTTTAAAAGGTTTCAGAATAGATTCTCGTTGAAAGAATTCAAAAAATTTCATTCTTAAGTTTTTTATTGATAATTTACGTAGTTTCAAAATAAAAGAAATTAAATAATCATGCTTTTTTTTATTATCTTCTTAACAACGCATTTGTTGACTGTCTTTTTCCCACTTGTAGCCTTCGAATGAAATAGAATGCTGAAATTGGAAGGATATTTAGTGCCATGAACATAACGAAGCTTCGAAATAGAATGAGTCTGAAGTCATCAAACTCTATTTTAACGATTAAATACTTTTTTAAAAGAACCAATGAAAGCTCCTATAATTACGAATATAATTACGAAATGAGTGATCTGCACAATTGCTATGAGATCTTCCTTCATATTTAGCACAAATTATTAAAAAATAAACTTAATAACCGAAGGAGAAAAAAGCTGGCAACTGGAGTACTGTAGCGCACGAAATGTCAGACGCCACACGTCTTCTATGCGAGCTGCTGAGGGTGATGACAACACTGCCTTGAACGCACCAATCACAGCGAAGCATCCTTGTAGACCGCGCGGTAAGCATCCATGTAAAACAAACTGATTTGATTCTCAAAAGCATCGCTGTAAACCTCCTTGGTGGCATCGCGCTAAACCTCTACCGCGACTTACTCGTTATGTTCGCTCCCATTTAACTCAATATGTTTGTTTTACATGGATGTCGTCATCGACCACGACCGCGAGCTACACCTCCACCTCGACTTACTCGTTCTGTTCGTACCCTGAAATCAATGCTTGGCTCCGGAATAAAGGTGATAATATCACAATACTATTTGGGGGCATCCATTAATTACGTGAGAGATTTTTGGCGAAACCCCCATTCCCCCATCTTGGTGAGATGTCGTGAGATTTTGATCGACACCCCCCCCACCCCGAATCTCCCGTGAGATTTTTAAAAACGCGTTTTTGTTATGTAAATGAGTTAATCTGTAGAAACAACTTTCTTGTAATTTTTTCTATTTAAGACCAGTATTTAAGATTTTTAATGACGTAGCATAGAATCACAATGAGATCAAACAATAAAATATTAAATAGTAACTACTGAAATTATTATTATGGCATTATTTCTTTTATTAATAATCTTCACAATCGTACCGTATATTAGAAATATTCACTCAAAAAAAAATGTCTCAACTTATTTATTTATCAATAGTTAACGAATGTTAGAAAAATTGTTGTTCATACTCAATAAATGAATAAATTGTTTCCAAACAAATGAATTTATTTATAGTTAATAAATTTTTTTATCAGTGCATAATTAAACCGCGATGAATGTATGATTTAGCCATATTTTAGTGGAGAAACATTTTTTACTTAATTCAACCCAGTTTTCTCGCAATTGGCGATTGGATTGATTGGGCCGATACTTGGTGTGAATTAATAAACCATTATTAACCATTGTTTTAATATATACTACTATATTTTTAAATTTCAACTGTCATTCACTGTTATTATGATCTCCTAATTGAAAGTTATTTACACTACAAGGGAGGCAAGTTAGTGGTCAAGAACAGTTGCCTCCCGAGTTATGTATTATATTTGTTTTCTACCCCACTTCTCACAAATTATAAAAAATTGTTTTAATGTATATAATGTGATCAATACAACTGATTAGGGACCCCCGACACACAGTATTTTATATTTTTCAGGAGTTATACAGAACAAGATAAATTATTTTGTTGAGTAGTAGTACCATCAGTTTACTTGATATTATTATTGGGGCCCCAACTCTTCTACAGTTTAACATAGGATGGGTGCACAAATATTCACGTCATTTCAGATATAATCTGCAATTTGGGCCACAATAAATATTAAAATGGTAATCTGGTCTCACGACCATTGGGGCCCCGACTATTCAGTTTGCGGTGCTTTTAGTTTTCTATGAGCCTGTGGTGACAGGACAGAAGGAAGAGGACACAGAAAAGAAGTAACTTAAAGCCTTCGACTTTTTTTTTCGTTTTTCACAAAACTTAGTCTACTGAGCTATAAAAAACTACACAATTTCACACAAAATAACCTGTTATTGACCTCCCCTATTCAAACAATCAGTATAGAGTAAAACATTACTCCAATTGATCTTTTTTACTACCTAATGCAAATCTGGTAACTGACCGATCTGGTGAACCATCTCCATCCACTTCTCAATCTTTATTGCCGGATCTATATGATTTTGGAGACGCTGATACGATTTTAATACCTAAACAACAAGAAATTTTCCCCGTAGAATCCAATAACAAAAATTAGGTAGAAATGTTCGATGTTACAATGACAGCTGTAACCTAGATTCAGAGCTGTTGAGAAATCAGAACAAATCACCGTGAATAAAGACCCTGGCACCTGTGGTCGTCTTGACATCAAGACTAGAGATCTTTTAGTTTTAACGGGATCTCCTTATAAGCCGCAGTGCATTCCCAGAGATAATTCTGGCAGACCGTTTTGAGAGCCACTTTTCCTCTCGTAGGATGTAGGTTACGCGTCGGGCAGTAAACATCCAAGAGAGGAAAAGGCACTTTACTCCGTGTTTTCCTTCTACCCTAAATTGAACCTCTTTCGAAACTTCATTTACAGCACAAATAACGAATTTATGTTTGATGTCACTGTCAGTCAGCCACGGCATCCTACATATTCAAATGAGAGGGAGGAATAGTATATTACATACCGAGCGGGGAAGTAATCTATTACAGCCGAACGGCAAGGTAGCATACCGAGGTGCGCAGCACCGAGGTGTGCTGCAGACGTGAGGCTGGAATGATTTTCCCCGAGGTTTGTATACTATTTTACTCACAATCTATCACATTAATAATCAAGTTCTGATAATAATTATTATTACTTGTATTAATTAGGCAACATAAAAGTTAGTTGATTTAACCATAGATTCGATCTGACAGTTGGGCCATAATTCACAATTTAATTTTTGACAATATTAACGAAAAATGTCCGACTGCGAATTTGAATCCATACTACTAGAACTTCGAGTAGCTACAGAACTAACATCCGAAGGCCTTTTTCCTGTGAGAAGCAGAGGAAGGTATGTGAATACGGAGACTGTGCTCCTTGCCTATTTCGGTGAATTGAGTACCTAATCAGAATAAAGCCAGTACATTATGGTCAAGGTACCCGATGCTACGAACACTATTAAATATAGGCAATCAGTAATTATGCAAAATACTTGAAAAGGCAAAATGTGGGATGCAAAGCTAAAAAGTCAAGTGTTCTTTCGAAAGCAAACATCGATAAATTTCTAAACGATGCTCCGATAGAATATCTCCCTCAAAAGGTAACATTTTAATTTCTTTAGTGCATATTAAAAATGTTAAAGTACAAATTTCTTTCAGGTTGCTTTGATTATTGGCATTTCTGGATCTTGCAGGTGTAATGAACTTCTAAAAGAAAATCCTAGAACGTCGGCATCATCATCGAATTCTGAAACTCATAACTTTAAGCAACAAGGTCTTGCTTTTACGGTCAATAGTAATCATAATTCGACTGTAACTATTAATATTTATAATTCCAAATAGTTTTTTTCTTTTTATATTAAATGAATATCGAGTTAATTCTGATTTATTTCCATACTAGTAGGTAAAGTGACACAAGCTAGCCGGTAAAGTGACATTTGCTAGCCGGGAACGTGAGATTTGTTAGCCGGGAAAGTATGAAGTATGTAATGAAGCGCTTCCCGACTGTTTTGAAGGTTAGAAAACCATCGATTACCGATCGATTGTGAGTAAAAGTACATTTCTTCCCTAGGGAGGGAAATACGACTTTCCTCCCTGATGTGAGTAGGAAAGTGAATACTTTCTGTATGGGTAGAAGGAAAAAGAGTTTTATTTGCCACATACATAAAATATTGAGACAAAAGCATTTATATAGTAAAATACTCAAAATTGCGGAATAAAATGTCGTTTAAAGTCATTATCTCATATGTTGAAAATGATTTTGTACAAATTTTTTTACTTCAATTATAAATGACTATGGCTGTATATTCCCCAGAAAGGATTATGTACGGTCGATTTTTTACTGTAGAAGCCACTAGCTGTCGGGTGACATTCCAAAATGTTTCATCAGTACGTCTGTATTTCTAATGAGTACATTTCTATTTGCGACTATCTTTTCAAGAAATGTTTTATATTAAATTAAGGTGAAAGACAGTTCATATTTTATCGATAAATATTCAACTTAACAATCATCATTATCGGCAGCTACCTCTACCATTCTCATTGTGTGGCCTTTTTAACTATTTTTCAGTTATGCCTGGGGGTACCTTCATATATTCTTACTTTCACCCTATCCCCTGTATATTCTAGTTAGAGTTTCCATGTATAAATTGTCGATACCTAGACTAGTAGATTCCAGCCAGGATTCTCCACCTTTTTCCTTGCATACTTTAAGAGTTCAACCGTTATTCCGTCATTTCCAAATGCTTTACCATTTTTCATGAATTTCAAAGCTAACTCTACTTCTTTCACGAAGACTTCAGGAAAGTCTTCAAACTGTATTTTTTTCAACATTTACTATTCTTTTGGGGGCTCTATCTATAGATTTTGGCGACAGTATCTATCATTTCCTTTATGTTTTTACTCAGGACTCATGTGTTTTCGTTTTTTAATGCAACCATTTAGTTCTTTCCTATCACTAACGCGTTTTTATCTTCCTTGTGATTTTTTCTGTTCTCGATTCGTAGAGACAATCTTTTTCCTCACTGTCTCGCAAAGCTCTGTATATTCACTCCATTGTGTGTTATTATTTTTCTTCATTTTCCTACGTTTTTTCTGGAGTGCCTTGGATCTTTCAGACCGATTTTGTCAAAGGAGAACTATTCTCTTGATCTTTTTACTTGTCATCTAGGAGTTCTTGATATATCACGGAATTTGCTTCCACATTATGTATACCTATTCCTTTTTCTGATGACTTCCTAAATAATTTGTGTCTCCAGTTGAGAAAAACTCCGTATTGTTTATTACGATAAAATCTATTTCGTCCTTGGTAGCTTTATTCGAAAATTCCATTTTTTTATTGGGTTATTTCTTGAAAAACGAGTTTCTTGAAAAACGACATTTTCTGGTAGTTTACATATTGAATTAGTTGTGTAAATATTGAATTAAACTTCAATGTTTTCACCGAATCGAAAGTTTTTCCTATGTCGCTCTTGATAATCTCTTTAACACCTTGCCATTGAATTAGATACTTGAAATGGCGCTTTCTAGCGTTTGTGTTACGTCGTTATAAAATTCCTCTATTTCTTTGTCGTTGTATGGTGTAACTCTTTGAAATCCGTAATGTTAGGCTGTTTACCCGGTCACAGGTACTTATTATGCAACCTTTGCTATTCTTTCATGTCCCATTATCTTGAAAACCTAATGTCTGTTGATGTTCCTTGGTAATAAAGGATTAGCAATTTCTACTAGTTCTTAGATCTTACGTCGCTGATTCCAGTGACACTCCAGTTAATAGTTTCCACCTATTTTCCCGGTTCTTAGGTCTTCGACGGTTTGAATAATGTTCAGTAGTTATATGTCGCTATTTGCAGCGTTCCTACATATGAAATTATTATCCACTATGTGGATAATAGTGGTTCAGACTCTACGAATTCCTATCAACCTCTACTTTACGGCTGATTCCAGAAACCTACTCATTTCGGGGCAGTTCAAAAATACGAGAATGAGAGCCATAAAGTGTGTTCATTAATCAGGAGAGGATTCTGAGACTTTCCTTACCACGCAAACTCGGTGCGCATTGGTAAGGGTCTAAATATAACGTATACAAACTTTTGCTATTTACTAAAGGATACGTGTTAACGGTCACAGCGGTGCTCTCGCCAACTTAGCTCTTTCATTTTCATCCGCCAACACCATGATTTTAGCTTTAGCTATGATCTCCTGCATTCCATTTTCTTATAGTTCCTCGTTCCACGCATTCAAGTTTGCTTGTAAATCTACTTCACTTCCCAATATAAGAGCTATATCGTTCGCAAAGGCTGAACGTTCATGTATTGTAAATGATGAACATTAGTAGGCTCAAACGGCCGCCCTGTGTGACCTCTTCATCTGTTATGAATGGGTTCAGACTTTTTTTTTATTGCACAGTTAGTTTACTGGTCTCTCGTACTGGCTTTTTGTAACTCTTATTTAATTCATAGCTGACATTTCTCTCTTCTAGACATTCCGAAGAAATTTTGACTTTGAAATGTAGAAACAATGCCCACTCATGGAATCTTCATTAAAAACATTTTTTAAACTATACAAGCCCAAAGAACGATTTTTTTAATAGTAATGTTTCAGATGTGAAACATCTGGAGGAACTCTTACAAGAAAATATTATCAGTGGTCAACCCAATCAACCAGATGATCAGTATAAACCGTGGAAGAAAATCTTTATCATAGTTGAAGGTGTCTATAGTATGGAAGGAAGTGTTGTTCGCCTCCCAGAAATTATTGCTCTCAAAAAAAAGTACAAAGCATATCTCTACTTGGATGAAGCCCACTGCATTGGCGCAATGGGGCGTCACGGCAAGGGTGTTATCGACTATTTTGACTGTGATCCCAAAGATATCGACATTCAGATGGGCACTTTCACCAAAAGTTTCGGTTCTGCTGGTGGGTACATCGCAGGTTCCAAGGTAAAAAATATCGAAATGATATACAAAAAAATATTCGAAATAAATTTTGATCAACACATTTCATATGTAGATAATTTAACTGTTAATTTAATATTAAAGCACAAGCTTTTTCAACAAATTGTTCACAAAAATCATTTTTCAGATTGAACTGAATACAAAAAATTTGCAATTATTTTATAATGGTTGTCCTACATTTCGGTATACGAAATAACTAAGTATATAAGATATGGTCGGAATCGTGATTTAACCTCGTCAACTGTGAAAAAAAATACCTAATTTTCCTATCTTTGGGGGGAATGCGGCTGCGGCCTACTTTTTTGCTAATTACGTGCCATTCGGTCCAAGGTCAATATATTTCAACTGACATTAGATGGTAAGGGAAGCCACAGAAAACCTTTACCCACGCAATGTACTGATATTCTTAACTTTATTATATATAAATTTATAAAAAATGGTTTGACAAAAGATACATTTGCTGACGTTTCGCGCACTAACCGAACCGCACTCGGTTTTTCGGAGACAGATTGATTTTTCGCGCACAGTCGGCACTACGCGCACTTTCGACACTACTCGCACTTTCGGCACTACTCGTACTATCTACGTTATACGCACTTTCGGCACTACGCGCACTTTTTCGGTCAGCGGATTCAGAGTGGTATGTCCTCTAGGTGGTCGAGGACTTCATCAGGAGGGTCCTGAAGCACTTGGAGGATTCTGGAAGGAGGGAAAGGGAACCTTTTCTTCGGCCTTCTGCAGAGGACTCTTCGTCGACGGTGCCACGGCGTCATGAGCGTCGCTCGGGCTTCGATGTTGGGACCGTGCAATGTACGTTGGGCGTATCGAGCTTGGAGATTTTAGATGTGTTCCAAAATGGGGGGAATTTTTACGTGTTCGTGTACTAAGTGGATAACGTCTGTCTAGACGGAATATACTACGGCAGATTGCTCTTTCGCAGCTCTCCAACTGTCGGACGTATCTGTGGGGTAAAGTCGAATAGAGTAACGATCTATATGCTACTACTGGTCTTATGAACGTTTTGTACGTGTTTAACAGAGTTTGAGGATTACATCCTCGAATTCTGCCTCTTAGAGCATTTAGAATGTTAGATCTGTTTCGGACTTTTTTAAGTGTGTTTTGAGGATCAGATCTCCAATTATTATGTTGATTGAATGTGACTCCCAAGTAAATAATGTCCTCCTGCAGTACTAGGTTTTCACCCCATAACCTTAGTCGGACGTTGTTTTTGTTGCATTTACGTGTTTGAGTGTAATTTGGGTGATGAAAAAGTATTGTTTGTGTTTTACTTGGGTTAGTGTTATTCTCCATTTGCTCGCCCACGCACTGATCCGGTCGAGGTGGCCCTGCGCTATGCGGTTGCATAGTGTCGACGTCCTCGCCGTGGTCCATATCGCCGTGTCATCTGCAAAAAGCGAAATCTGTGTATCTAAATTTAAAGGATGAGGGATATCGTATGTAAAAATAAGGTAAAGGAGAGGAGCGAGAATCGATCCTTGCGGAATTCCCGCTCGTGGAATAAATGGTTCGGAAAAGGATTTTTGTACTTTTATTCGGATGCTGCGGTCAGAGAGATAAGAAACTAGGAGTTTAATAAGATGGAGGGGGAGTTGGATATCTTGAAGCTTCCGAATCAGACCGGTATGCCAGACCTGATCGAACGCTCTCTTGATATCGAGAAAAGTAGCGAGAACGCAGTCGCCAGTATTCAAAGCTTTTGTTACATCGGTATGTAACTTCAAAAGGAGATCGGAAGTGCTACGGAAGGGCATGAAACCATGTTGAGTGTTTGGAATGATGCATCGACAAAACTTCTGAGTCGCTGACAGATAATTCTTTCGAACACCTTACCAACGACATTCAGAAGAGATATCGTCGTGTAATTGTCTGGGGAAGTGAGATCTTTGAAAAGTTTTGGAATAAGAACTGTCGTGGCCTCTTTCCACGCATGCGGGAAATAACACAGTTCGAGGCATCGGTTGAAGATTTTGGACATATATTCCATCGCCTCGGGAGGGAGTTGACGGAGAACGGCACGTGATATGCCGTCGCCGCCTGAAGCCGTGTTCTTGCCCGAATGGATGGCTTCCGCTACGATATCGGGATCTATTGGGGAAATGAGTGGATCGCCTCCGTTCAATTGTATTTCGAAATTAATGTTTCTGATATTTTCTAAGTTATGTTCTAAATTTAAGAAATTTTGATTATCAAAAAGTGGATTTTGAGGAATTTGGAAAATATTTTCGAGATGTTGTTTGAATAAATTCGCTTTTTCTGAAGGTTCTATTATAAATTGGTTATCTGGAGTTTTTAAAGCAAGTATTTGAACTTTTCTGGATCCTGAAAGAATTTTGAATTTACGCCAGAATTCTTTGCCGTTTCGGAAGTTTCGGCGTAGCGTCGGACCACTTTTCTTCTTTGAAACGGTTGGTTTCCCGGCGTATTGTTGCCGAAAGTCGATTATATGCTGTTTTAATAGCGGCGTCTCTTGTTCTAAGAAATAAAGGATAGAGACGTCGTTTGTGTTTAATAATTTCCACTATGAACGGAGGCAGGGGAGGGCGGTGAATGTTAATTGTTTTCTCTGGAGCAGAAGAGTTGAAAGATTGTGTAATTAGTTGTGTGAAATGAGCAATAGTGTTATCTAATTCATGAGTATTCTGAATTTCTGGCTGAACGGGAAGATTTTCTGCTATGAGGTTACGGAACTGTTCCCAGTCCGTGTTTTTAAAATCCCTGAATGTAATAAATGAAGGTTGTTGGATTGGGGGAGTAGACAAAGTAGAATTGACCAAAAGTGGAAGGTGGTCGGATGTTATCATTTGTCCGATAAAACATGGATTCTCAAAGTAACGAATAAGATCAGGCGTACTCAGAATATGGTCAGTTATGGAAATACCGTTATGGTTAATAAATGTAGGATTTGTATTATAACACCTCCATAGATAAAATTCTATGAGGCATTCGGATAGAATACGACCATTTCTGTACGTTGTTGTATCGCCAAATTGAATGTTTCGGGCGTTGAGGTCGCCAAGCAGTATAGAGTTCAGGATTGTCGATATATATTGCTGAAAATCCGCCGGAAGAATATCGCCAGGGGGATGGTAGTAACTAAATATAGTTACTGTTAAGTTGTTAAGGTGGAGCCTCTCACACATTCCTTGGAGTAGTTCTTCATCCTGCCCTTACAGCGTCCCTCAACAAAAGAGATGAGCTGCAAGCGGCCTCTATAGTTCATGGGACCTGATGACTCGAAGTGACCCGAGCAACACTGCTTTCTGCATTCTGCTCGTCAATATCTCGGCCAGAGATCTGCATGCCGGAATAATTTTCAATTCTGTCACATAGTTAGCTCTCATTCAGCCTAGAAAACCTATGATTAGTACGACCATCCTAACTTTATGCCCAGGGTATAGTGTCCTCAGCTCGAACATAAAATTTCTGTATTTTTCCCTTTTCTGTTCTTCTTTCATCACCACATTATTGTCGGCAGGGGACGAAAACTCGACAACAAACATTTTCCTGAGCTCTTTGTCCAGCAGGACTATATCTGGCTTTATTGCGTGGATCTGCCGAGTTGTTGGAAAAGCATAGTTCCAGTATATGCGAGCTCTATCATTCTCGACATTCTTCAATTTCTAGTGGAACATATGGTAGCACTGGTTCTTTGTCTATACCATAAACTTCTCTCAAATGGAAGTAGAGAATTTGGAGCGCCCCATTATGTGTTTCTATATACCCCTGGTTAATATTATTATATATATATATATATATATATATATATATATATATATATATATATATATATATATATATATATATATATATATATATATATATATTATATATATATATATACTTCAATATTAATATATATTTATATATAATTATATATATATATATATATATATATATATATATTATATATATATATATATATATGAATTTAAATAATCATGGTCATCAAACGAGGCTGAGAGGTCAATTGATATTTACACCGATGGCCAACATTGTAGAAATACCTTTCTGGCACCAAGAGTATATAACGTCCATCCAGTTTACATAAAATTCAGTAGCAACAATAATCCTTTTAAAAAATTATTAAAGACCTGATACTTAGTCTCTCCAGACAGTTTGTGAGAAATATTTTGAATATGGTTAGTTTTATCCTATACTTGTAAACTAACCCTTACTTCGAACGATCAGCTGAGAACTTTTTGGCCCCTCTGACATGATGGATTGTTTGATGATTTTTTATGTGAAAGGACTTTAGTATCAATCCTCAAACAAGATGGTTACCTAGCATCTCAATCACTTTAAATGTCTTTTGATCTGCTTCGAGGTATTTTTTCGTTGAGTTATTTATTCAGCTTATGGACATGAAACATATATTTATGTTTTTGTAACTTAGGTATTTACTGTATTACTCATGAATTGTATTTTTTTTTAATACGACATTAATAATAATATTAACAATATTGTATAATATAATGTGTAATACTATGTATAATATTACATATATTCTTGTTTTTTATAGCATTTAATCAGTTATCTCAGAGAACACAGCTATGCATCCTGCCATGCTTGGGCTATGCCGCCTCCCGTCGCAGCTCAAATAATAGCGGTTTTGAAAATATTGATGGGCCGTGACGGTACAAACGAGGGCCGCAAGAGAATTGATGCCCTAGCACGGAACACCCGATATTTCAGAATGAGACTGAAACAGATCGGAGTAATTATTCATGGCAACGATGACTCCCCAGTTGTACCCATTTTAGTTTATCTTTATTCAAAAATTGTGTAAGTACAATGAACAACAGCGTTGATAAATTTTGCTCATTACTTTAAATCTTTCACTATTTGACTTTCAGTTTCGACCCAAATGTTTTGTCACAAATTTGTTTGGTATTTTTACTAATTATATAGCACGGATACCGTCTTACACAATATTATAACCTCAGTTATGAATACAAATATACATTTGTTGCTATATTCAGGAATCAGATAAATGTTTTTTGTAGAATTTTTTAGTGACTGAAAGCTCTAAAAGATTTTGAAGAAGTGATTAACAATTTTTCTCATTTCAAATGTAGAAGGGTGCCTCTTCAATCATCATAGATTTTTGAGCACTAACCTGTGTATGCATAAAGAGTTGCTTTTGTGGATTATATTATATTATCTATTCTTTCAATGTGGCTGGCTATAAGGAAACAAAAATAAATCTAGAACTTTGTTATTTACTTTCTTTGTCTATTCTAACCAAATATCTGTTACGGCCATAGGGGTGCTATTATCGTAATGTGCCCAGGGCCTCCAATAGGTTAAAGACAGCACTCATTCCAAATAATGTGAATAATAAAATGCATATGCTTTGTATTTGCGTGTATACATGATAGTTTTTTTCAGCATCACAGTAAGGACGCTGATTCAAAACAAAATAGCAACAGTAGGTGTAGGTTATCCCGCTACACCCCTATACGAAGGACGAATTCGGATTTGTTTGTCTGCAGCACATACCAAAGAACAGTTAGATTACGCTTTAAAAATAATAGAAAAAGTTGCCAACGAGGCAGGACTGAAACATTCAAGAAGGACCAGAGATCTTTGTCCAATTGAATACGATGACATTAAAGTGTATTGAAATTAGATCGATTAGTTGTTTAAAAATTCGAATCTCAAGAAGATTGCTTTATCGTTTTGTTAAAAATTCAAAGATTTCTTTAGTTCATAAGTAAAAGTTGGTGGAATGTTCTCAAGGCATGGAAAGTAGAATTTTCACATCGGAGCGCGACAAATATGGTGAATGCAATAAATATCAATCAGTGACTCAGGGTAACTCAGTTATTGATATAATTTTTCGTATGCACTCAAATTGATGTTAGTTCATTTGGATCTAGGGTTTTATATTCAGAGATTTATAACAGTCAAATATAAAACCTCATATCCAGAATAAATATTCTTAGTTTTTAATGTTTCTGTTTTCAGTTCTTTTTTCATGCACCTTGTGAATCTATTTAAATGATTTTGTGTCTATGTTGCATTCAATTTTATGCTAGAATTATACCAATGCTAATTTTTAATAATTACCAAGTTATCTTGAATTGTAGGTATATTTTTAAAAAGAAAGAAGAAAATCAGTTCGGAAACAACATAAAATGACTATACTAATACTCAAGAAACTCTGCCTGAAGTAATCATTTTACATTGACTAATAAAAAACAGTTATCAACTGGAACTCCTACTAAATTTTAGCTTCGATATACATCTGCATGGCACAATTTCTTCGCCGTTGCTAGGTATATACTCAATTCCTACTCTGAACAATTGATAACTGCTGTGCTATCGCGTTGGTATTTGTTTGGGGCCCTTGTATTAATGGCCTCCTATTATTATTTTACAAAGTTACATATTAAGTTACTCATCTTTCATTCATATTGCTAGAAACTTACTTCCTTCATTATGAAAATTAGGATTTCTTGAGCAATAGTGTAGGTGTTCAAAAATCATCGATCGCATATACCGTTTTTCCTTTTGGTCATTTTACATGATTTTGGAATACTCACTTTGAATATCTTCTACTAATGTCGATTTTTGACTCTTTTTTTTGCTAATTTTTGTTCTGGAAATATCGAAGAATTAAATTTACTACGTTTACTATCATGAAAAATATATTGAATTAAAAAAATACCTACATTAAGCGGACCAGTTTTTCTGTCTGGAATGCATGATGGAAGCACAGTTAATTTTATTCTTCAATTTCCTCATAATAATTGAATAGTACCATACGGTAAATAGTACATCAATATTTTTCCACGCTCGCAGCCAGTCAAGGTTCTGCTTTTATATGTTCAGATATTGTTATTTCATCTCAGCCCGCTGAGTAATCTACTAAATTATCTGCTTGAGAGCATTTGTAATATAATTTCTTTTTAATCTTTTTTCAGTTTCAACATAACTTCTTTGCAAGTTGATAAATTCTTAGTTTCTCACATGACTGTGCCATAATTTTCTCCCAATCTGTTAGACATTATGAATATGTTAATTTTTATAGGATGTCATGTTCTTATATAATTTTGCATAATGAGTGAATAAAATATTGAATCCATTGAATATCTTTTCAATTAGATTATTACTCTTCAAGATTTAGAATTTGATATCATCTAAATAGAGGCATTTGTAACAATAAAATGCGAATTATTACAAACACAACTTGAGAAATTTAAAAATAATTGCGACTTCCAAGTTTTTAATTACAGATCGATACAAATAAAAATACATCATGACATCAATCTAGGATTAACCCTTTAAGCATCTATATTCTGTGACAATAGTATATAAGTAACTCCTTAATTTCACCCTCTTCAAATTTTTATTCATACCATGACATGAAAATGGTTAAATATCCTTCGTAATAGTGCAAATACTAACAACAAACTTCTTAGTGCTAATATTTTATTGTACAGTTACTTTCAAAAAGTTTGCACCATATGGGAAACTTTTTCATTACACATTTGTCAGAAAATTTTATTCTTGATGAAAATTGCGGGTATATATATATATATATATATATATATATATATATATATATTTAAAAATATATTTATATATATATATATATATATATATGAATATATATATAAATATATATATATATATATATATATATATATATATATATAAATGTATTTGAATATTTTGAGGTTGCAGTCAGAATAATTGTTGGGCTAGGTTAAAGAATACTCTTTGTCATATGGTCGAGCTTTCGGAAATGATTATTTCCTTTATCAAGACATTAACGTTGAGGTTATATAAATTTTGAAAAAACGTTAACCTCAACGTTAATGTCTTGATAAAGGAAATAATCATTTCCGAAAGCTCGACCATATGACAAAGAGTATTCTTTAACCTAGCCCAACTATTATTCTGACTGCAACCTCAAAATATTCAAATACATTTTTCCCCCAACTAGCCAGTCAAGACCAGACTACCATCTATATATATATATATATATATATATATAATATATAATATATATATATATATATATATATATATATATATATACTATATATATATATATATATATATATATGCTATATTTTTATTGTATTTGCAATATTAAAATTAAAATAAATAGTACAATATAAAATAAAATTGATAAGAAAGAGGGAAAACTTCAATAAAATTAAAGAAAAATTAAGAGGTGATTGATTAATTATAAAATCTGTATATAATTAATAATATATGAGTAATACTTGTAGAATGTCGAAGACATGAAATGTTAATAATCATTGGACAGAGATTTCAAGTAATTCAATGTAAATTCATGAAATATTAGAAATATAGGAGACTATAAGTAATAGAATCTTTATAAAGAATAAATGGAAGAAATTAATCCAAGATAACATGCTTAATTTAGGTAGAATACATATGATTATGGAAATTTTATGTATCGTAGAATCAACTAAATTTGTATATCAGATAATAAGTAAATTTCAAGTCATTGAAGAGAGTTAATCATATATAAAGGTATTAGAAGAAATTAGTTAACTGTTTTATATATAAAATTAGTGTAGAATAATGTAATAAAGAAATATTTCAAGTTAGAATCAAAAACTATATATGTTGAAGTGTCAAATTGTTCAAGAATAAATAATAACAGAATTAATGGACAGAATATTGAAAATTTTAATACAAAATGATCAGAATATTCTTTAGATGAGTTTAACTAGATATTTTCAGTCCAAAATATATGTTTTTATTACAAATTTGTTAAAAAACTAATCAAATGTCATTTAATTATTCAAAATAATCAAATTGAAGTACTGAGTTTGAAAAATTTTAAATTATCATAAAGAAGCTGTTATTATTGAAATAATCAATTTCCAAAATTATTCTTTATTTAATTAAATAGAATGATATTTAAAAATGTACAGTACCTGTTAGTATAATATTTAAAAATGATTAATAATCATAAAAAGGATATTGAGAACATTCTAGAATATATACATCAGGTAATTTGATTTTCAAAAATAAAAAGAAGTTATAAAGGGAAGTGAATTCCATTTCCGCAGTCAGTTGATCTTTAGCAGCCAAGAAATAAGCATTGTCTTTGTGTACATCGAGTATTCATTTGTTATTGAATCTCCATAATTCTTCATGGTATAGAAAAGTGAACTGAAATTAGAATGATAAATTAATAGATAAAAGTATAAGTTAAAACAGTTTAATTACCTGAAGTGAGTTCCAATCATAAGTGAAATATAAACATCAGAGAAGCCATTTATGGATTAATATAACATTCAAGAAGGCGATAAAGAAGAGACCTACTATATCGACAACAACATAGAGCATCGATCATCTCATCATAAATATATTATTGGCCAAATTTGACAGTTGAAATATTTGCAAATATAAATATAAAAATTAATATAATATGTTGAAATTGAAGTGTTAATAAAATTGTTAAATTACTAAATCTTTAATTGATTGAAGTTTTTAGAGTAAAGTAAAAAGATTATAAGGAGAACCTTCCCTGAGATAATTTAAGAGAGTATAAGTTTAAATACATTATATTAAATAAATAATAGCAAATAAAGAAAAAGAATTCATATTAATTGCCACACCAACGTGGGGCTAAATAAAGTGGAATTCATATTATTATATATATATATATATATATATATATATATATATATATATATATATATATATATATATATATATATATATATATATATATATATATACTTATGTTCGATATTTTCAGAGATCTGCGCATTCGTATTGAAGAATGTTTGAAAAAGCTGAGAATATTGTCACGTTGAGTTACGTGGCCTGTGCTATATCCGGGTTCATTAAAGCTAAATGGGGGTAAATAATATATATAGGGGTTCAATAAAGTATACGAGGTTCGTTATCTTCACGTCTTGTCACGTTGAATATCGTGGTTCTGTGCTATATTAGGTTTTCCTAAATCTAAATGGGGGTAAATAATATATATATAGGGGGTTCAATAAAGTATACGAGGTTCGTTAATACCATATTTCAATTAATTAATTATTTAAGTGTGTTCAGTAATATGAAAAGGAGAGTTCACAATTATAGTTACATTTGTATGCTACATACCATCATTAAATTTTTATATTACATACCTTACAACTGAGCCGGGGCAAATATCAACTTGTCTACATCGTGTGGCTGTGAGTTTTCAACACGATGGGGAATTTGGAAAAAACTAAAGCTTGAAGAGCTGAGCTGAAAGCCGAAAACTGATTTGATTTTGAATTTGTCGCGATATTTATCTGTTTGGCGTACGTGACTATTAGATCAAAGAAAATGCTGACTTGCTTCCAGAGCGGAAGTGAGCCAGACGCCAAAGCTGAATTTACTTCGCGAATTATTCCATTCGATTTAATGGAATAATTTAAATTAAAATAATTTGTTCGCTTATTAGATATATATTTGACATTTGCCCCCGCTTCGGACACTTTGGCCCCCAAAGTGAACATAAAACAAAAATCTGAAATTGAGACAAAAAAATACAATCAAAACATCAAGACTGAAATCCAACAAAATTACATGTAAAACATCGATCTGAGACTGGAATACAAAATAAACCACAAAAAAAATTGATCTAAGACAGAATTACAAAGAAATATATATAAGAAATATTGATCTAACTGGAATACAAAATAAAATACAGAAAAAATTTATTGTGAAACAATATAAGTGAAAAAAAAATAAAAAATACGAAACAATGAGATACAAATACAAGTCGGCACAACTGACCCTGGTAACAGTACGGCACTGGTCACGCAAAGTTTCTACTAATAACTTATGTAATAGTAAAGCACTATCGCGTAAAGTTTTTCGCTCTTCGTCACCTGATACTGGAATGTGTTGGTCTGCTTGACGATGCTGGCCACTCTGATTGTTGTTGAAATACATCTTGTTTGGTGAGACATCTCAGGTTCCCCTTAACGTAAATTCTTGACTCTTCCGTGAATAAGGAATGTGGATAAAGCATAAATGCAATGAGATTTTTCATCCTCTAGTATTTTGGTAGTCCCTCAGATATAATAATATAAGTCTTGATTTTAAATATTTTCTTCGGATGATTTGTCATGCTTTTCTTCCTACAATTGATTGTGTTGGGGGTGTTGGTTGGATGTCTCCACTTAGTGCCTACATGATCCATTTTTTCTCATGTTGGGGTAGGTCGACCAGTTCATTGACCATTGACTTAGGGACCAGGTGACTTCGATGTGCTTAGTGATATATAAGTGCCTTGGTTGTGACTCTCGGTATCTCTCATGTTTCTTACGTTCCATTAGTTACATGCAAATGAATAAAAATTAGTGTTTTCTAGTCAGTCCCAGAATAATTAACTTAAAATAGGTATTAATTGTTTTTATTTATTTATTTATTTATCTTTTATTTATATATTTTTTATTTTATTTATAATTATAATAAACTATTCCTAGGTATCTATTTATTCAAAATTAATTTCATTAGGTGTTGATACGCTCAACCTTGTTTCGGCAACATTCACTCAATTAAATTTATCAATAAAAACTGAAATATTCTCGGTTCGCTCATACATTCTCATTACTTCATATCATTTCATATAACTTCATCATACTTCATTTCACTTCACTTCATACTATTTCATATAACTTCAGCATACCATACTTCAATATACCTTAATACAATTCACCTCATATTATTTCATCATAATTCACTTCATATTATTCCATCTTACTTCATTTCATATTATTTCATCTTACTTCATTTCACATAATTCTCCCGGGGTTAAACTAGGAGGAAATGCCCCTACAAATCTTATTGTGATGATCATTCACATTAGAAGCAGTTCTTCCTTCGTATTTATAAACATATTTTATAAATAATTCAAATAACTATCGCGATTCAATATACTCACTTCACTTCATACTATTTCATATAACTTAATCATAACATACTTCAATATAAGTTCACTTCAATTCACCTCTTATTATTTCATCATAATTCACTTCATATTATTTCATCTTCCTTCACTTCATATTATTTCATCTTACTTCATTTCACATAATTCTCCCGGGGTTCAACTAGGAGGAAATGCCTAGGAATAAGACGACGCACAATCAGTTTAGTAGATATGTCACAGTCAATTAAAGCTATGTCTTTCATTTATCTCTAGTCCATTTGTGATAAGTCGAGAACGAGATATTACTAGAGTGGGTACTTAAAGTATTTTAAAGTGGTCATTCTAATTGAAAGGCTCACATTACAAAATTAATATTTTGGCGTTACATTTATAATTTAATCTGATTCTAGATTAACTCATTCAGAGCAGGGCAAAGTACATGCTCTTCTTTAATCAAAATACGAATTACAAAATACTATCTCGCATGTATTTAAAATACGAAATACAAAATATTTTTAAGTAATGTATCTGAAATACGAAATACAGTTATAATCAGAAGTTTCGTGAAATTAACCGTATGAGAATGAGACTACATTAAAATACACGGCCGCATTTTTTACGCATGCGCAGTGCAATAGAATTTCTGTACATTTTGACAGCAAATTGGCGGCAATTGAAACTGTTAAATTCAGTTAAATCCAATTGCTCTGTTCTGTGTGTTTATTGCTGTGTATGAAGAAAAGTGAAAAACTCATTTTCATTACAAAGCATTATTAAACTCCATTGCAAAAAAACTGTTCGTTAGAACAAACAATAATCTGGTGAAACATCTGTTCGTTAGAACAATTATTAATATTTTTGGTGTACAGTGACTATTCTTCAGCGAAAGTAAAAAAACTTTATTAGGATTATTAAGTTATAGTAAAACGAAAAGATGCAATCTTTACCACCCACATCGACATCTAGTAATAATATTGATGGAAAAGTGTCCTGTAGTTTGTGTGGTGACACGATGTTTAAGACTTTAAAATCATTAAAGCAGCATAAGGCAAAGTACCACAATATTACTGAAGTCATGGCATATTTTGTAAATAAGTTTTGGTGTTGGTTTCCAAATAGGTGATGAGCATGAGGTGCTGAAGAAAGAAGATTTCGCATTAGGATTTATGAATAATACCATCGAAGACAAGTTGCGGAAATTCTCAAGTATAATATGTATGAATGGCACTCACGGCACAAACAGAAGAGGAATGGACTTGACAGTTATGTTGATAAAGGATGACAGAAATGCAGGATTCCCCGTAGCATTCTTTCTTAGTAATCGACTTGATCAAGTAGTCCAGGAAGTTTTTCTAGGTGGGCGTAATTATATTCTTGTTATATATTCAACATAAATATATGTTTGTGTTTATTATGTTTTACAGGTGCTCTCAGAGATAAATTAGAACAAGAAATAATACCGGACTATTTTACGAGCGATGATGATCCCAAATATTTCAACGCCTGGGCCAAAACAATGAAAAACTACACGAAACGGCTTTTATGTACTTGGCATGTAGTGAAGAACTGGAATATTCAAGGTAAAAAGAAAATCAAGAACCAAGAAATCATGAAAGAAATGAAGAACGAAATGAGGAAGATAATCACCGAAACTAGCGAAGATAGGATGTTAGAAATCACCAACTCATACCTATTAAAATTGCAAGAGGCAGGCCAAACTGATTTTGTCAATTACTTGACTAGGTGAATAATATATTTTGATTTGCATTTTTACATGTTTAAAATGCACTTGATTTGTTTCTACAATTGTGCTGGTATTGATTAAGTTTACAAATAACTCATATTTTTTTAGATACTACTTTCAGGATGAGGACAGAATAAAAATGTGGGCCCATTGTTATAGGACAAACTCAGGTACCTACAGATTTATTTGGTTATTACAAAATAAATTAATTTTTAATAATAAAAATCATAAAAGACTACTCTTAGTAACTTTTACTATTTAGGTATCAATACAAACATGGCAATAGAGAGCTTAAACAACATGCTGAAGACAAATCTACTCAGAAGAAAGACCTAATGTAACGATTGAGAAGCTGTTGGATACAATTGAGGATTTAGTAGATCTGAAAATGTGGAAAAGGGTGTTAGACTTCGAGAGGCCAAATGCTAATAACTACCAGGACAGGATAATCATTAAGGCACACAAAAAAGCAAAAATAATGCAAAACAAGGCAGAGGTAACTAAAGATGCAGAGGTTTATGGTCAGTACAAGGTAAAATCTTCCAGTGATTCTAAAATATATATGGTTAGTTTAAGAAAAGTATGTGAGAGTGAATGTAGGACATTATACTGCCGAGTATGCAAAATTTGCATTCATCGATATGAGTGTAATTGTCCTGAGTATACTGTGAAAAATACCTTGTGTAAGCATGTTCACTTGGTACGTATGTATGAGGAGCACACGGACACTAACTCTGTTGCAGACAATATTGCAAAAACTTTAGGAGAATCCTCGACAACCAAAGCACAAAAAGAGATGGAAGTATGCCAGTTCATTGAAGAGGTAAGAAACCGCGAAGTAACATCAAATCAAGATGGGACAGCCACAGACAGTGACAAGAGGGATGCACAGCTGAAATATTATTGCAATTGGGCAAGAGATCTTCAGGATGAAGATTTTGCTGTTTTTATCAACCACTTGCAGTTGGCAAAGAAGGACATAGATGTGAAAAGGTCTGAACTAACAAATAAGAGGAAAATGGAAAAACAGGAATATTTTCCTTCAAATAAGCGGTCAAAAGTGAGAGAAATATAATTTGAATACATTTATTCTTTCTTTTGCTAGAAAATAAATTTACTGTGGGAATATTCTACCTATTTAATAATTTTATGTTAATATAACATGATTTTTAGATTTTTTTCAGAATTGATATTAGCAAAGTGGAATAGGCTCATCCTTATGGTCATCAATCTTGATACAAAATGTTTAGTATATAATATTAAAATTTTAATTATATATTGTTCTTTGGGTTTCAATTTATTTATTGCTATATAATATATTGTTTAAAGTAAGTCCTTAAATGTATATACATTAGTCAATGATATTGTAAGCAATGTTAGACATTGCGCAAGGGGATCTAGCTCTGTTTGTGTTTTGATCATTATTAGAGTTGGGTCTTTTTGCGCAATGCCAAACTTTTCATCGCAATTAAATAAATAAATGATATGTTAAATTACCTAGTATTTCTAATTTCATATCTTCAGTTTATAAGTATTCCCTGTAATTGAAGCAAAGTTTGTTAAGAAATATATGAATAATAAAAAAAATAATCATTAGTATTTTGTCTTATAACTCCAAAATATTTTTGCTAACCAAATTTTAATTGCATTAAGAATTTCCTTCTAGAATTGTTACCTGTATATCATATTGACGTTAAATAATAATTCAGAAAATCTTAGGCATGGTTTGCATTCCTACGCTATGTTAACTCACGAACTTTCGCGCCTTAATTTAAATTTTTAAAATGGCGCATAATATTGTGGTTTATGCGCATGCGTAAAAAATGCTCTGTGTATTTTAATGTCGTCTATGAGAATGGTAATTGGCAATTGACAAGATATAGTTATGGTGCAGTGTTGCCAACTTTGAAGATTAACATATTTGGCGGTCCCCATTTTGCTTACGAAAGTTATCGAGCGTTATTTTCTTCAGAAAGTAAGATCGCTAAATTTATTTTGAAATATAAGTATTTCAAATACTAAATACAAATACCTCATCCTCAGGTATTTGAAATACCAATTGCAAATTACATTTTTAAGAATAGTAATTGAATTATTAATATAAAATATGTATTCGTATCTCAATTACTTATTTAAATTACAAGTAATTTAAATACTGCCAGACTCTGAACTCACACTGTTACCAAATAATTAAATCGTTGGATTTTTTTGTGAATCTATTTCATTAATATAATCAACTTCACTTACCTACTATATTATTAAAAACACAAAAAGTAACTAAACATCTAGCATTATGCGTATCACACCCTCAAATTTTATTATACACAAACCTTTATTCTTTGCCTTATTTATTTCCTAAAGCCACACCTTCAAAATAATTATGTTGCAATATCCGAAAAGTTGTATTCTTTATTTCATGTTTTTTTATTTTTGTGATCAGTATTAGGTTTAGTACGTCAACCTTTTTCAACAGTTAGTATTTGTTGTGTGCAGGTCCACTAAATTTCAACAGTTACAAAACACTAACTTATCCTAAGAGTATCTAACATCACCATTTTATATATTGAACGTTCTTAGTTTTTCAACTTTATTTTTGAGTATAAAAATTGTTTTTGATGTAACATTTTATGAAAGTAATATTTTACGAAAGGTGTTTTCCCTTGTAATATTTTCAGATTAAAATATATTAACAGAAGAATCATATGCCTGTTATTTTATTTTCCAGGCAACGTTCTGAACCTTTATACAACTGTTTTTTAAACGTTTTGAAACATACTTCGAATTATTAACAGTACTGGGAACGTTTCTGTGTAATACTTATTAAAGATTTCTACTAAATATCTCGCAGCAAAGCATTTTATAGCATAAGAAATAATTTAATTCGATTTATATTCACTTATAAATTATTTGTTTGTTTACTGTAAACGCCTGTGAAAATTAAACTTAAATTTTATACTTAAGGCGGGCTACACACGGACGTCGATGTCTTAATACATCGACGTGCATCCAAAAACGTGCAACCTGATTGTGTACACACGTACGTACAAAACTACAGTTTTGTCTTGATACATCAACGTGTATCCAAGAATGTACAATCAATATAACGTTAAATCGCATCCACACGTTCACACCTGTACGTGTTCGTTGGAATGCGTGTCCAAAAATTCAACCGACGTGCAACGTGCAACCAACGTTATTGGCTGCACGTATATGTATCAAGACATCAACGCCCGTGTGTAGGGGCCTTAATTCTAACAAATTGAACGTTTTTCTATACATTCCGGTTGTTAAAAATTTCATCATCATGGGATATATCATAAAAATGATATAAAACATAGAACCATGAAAATATTATATATCAAAGATTCAAAAAACTTTTGGTGAAAGGTTTTATGTATTTCTACAAGTTTGTAAAGTTCAAATATTTTGTCATTATTTTTGATTTCATTATTTTGAATTAATTTGTAATAAAGATTTGAAAATATATAATTTTATGGAATTGGTGTTTTTAACTGTATCTTCTTGTAAAAGGTGTAACAAGGAAACTCCTCTCAGTCATCTTTGATAAACTTATCTAGCGATAAGTCAAAGCAACTGTGTTCATTTTTAATAGCTTGACAGGGTTAAAACAATTGTTGTGTATTATGGAATAAAATATTCCAGAGATCATTAACTTTAAGATCGAATTTTGAGGATCATATCAACAAAAATGTATCTATGCCACCCCAGGTCCATCATAATTAGAAAATACATAAAGGCCAATAGAATAGAACGGACTATAGGCGAATGAAATTAAGGTCGTAGAGCCAAAACTGCCCAGAACGGCTAATATCGGTACCTACTACTCTCTGGGACATAAGTGGTTTGTTTACATTGATTTGGATTTGGGAATGGTATTTACGTTCATTTCATTTTGAGTTTTCAAACGTTAACTTCGTAATTTGTGTTTTATTGGACTTCGTATTTTCCAGTGGTTTATGGTGTTTCGATTAAGGACAATATTATCTCTGTTCCACAGCATATAACCTATCTACCTCAAGTTGAATTTTACACTGTGAGTTTTTATCATTGAACATGAAAATCAATAATAATAATAATAATAATAACTTTATTAATTCCACTTAATGTTAAGTACATTATGAAATGGAAAATATATATCACAGCTCTACTGTACAAACAAAATACTCACAGAATACAAAACATTACAAAACTTGGTTTTACATCAAAATATAAAGATGATAAGATCTACAAGCGTGGTATTTCCGCATCTTCAAAAAATTGACTCAAGGAGTAGTAGCATTTGTTAACGAAAAAAGATTTCAATTTTTTTATAATCTTATGGTCTACATTTGCATAGGAAAATTCGTGGGTTATTCTATTCAGTTTGTTGTAGCACCTTATTCCTACGTATTTGGGCGCGTATTATGACCGTGGATCTCCCGCCTTTAGAATAAACGATTTTTGATATTTAAAATATGAACTATCAAAGAGTATATGTATAACGAAGGAAAAGACATTATTTTTAGTTGGCAAAAGTATTTCTTGCATGATGTTAGTGGGGAAACTTTTGCCATAATACGTATTATCTTTTTTTGTAGTATGAATACCGATGAGGCATCAAGTGCCTGGCCCCAAAAAATAATTCCGTATGCTATAGTGGCTTGTACTAGACCGAAATATAGTAGTCTTAACACAGTTGGTGATACTGTGTTCCTAATATTTTTTATTAGATAACAGTAAGAGCTAAATCGCGGCAGAATGTGCTCAACATGTTAATTTTTGGTCCATATAAACCCCAAGAAATTTTGTGCTTTTTATATTCTGAATGGAATTCTGTTCTTATCAGCAGACTATAATCTAGAGTTATATTCTTTTGTGCAAACTGTACTATAAAAGATTTATTTTTGTTTAAATTTAAGCCATCTAGAAGGCACCAATCTGACATTAATTCGACAGCATTAGTACATTTTTCTATCAGATCTAATTTGTCTTTCGCAGTTACAATGACATTTCTATCATCCGCATAAAGTATAGGTTTACCTGCTGTAACTATATGACTTGGTAAGTCGTTAATAAAGACGTTAAATAGTGTGGGGGACAGACATGATCCTTGCGGGATTCCTGAGCGCTCTTTGAGTTGAATGCTCTATTCTGATCCCATTCTGATATTCAGAGATTAAACCGTATTTTTCTAGGTATTTTGAGAGTCTGTCATTAACACAGTATTCGAATATTTTTCCAAAATGGCACTGAATTGCTACAGGTCTATAATTTTTGATGTCCTTATTGTCACCTTTGCCCTTATAGATAGGAATGACTCTAGATTCTTTCAAGCCCTCGGAATAAATTCCTTGAGCAAAACTACTATTTATTAGAAAAGAAAGTGGGATTGCTATAATATCACCTCCAATAGAATCGTGCCGGGTATGTCATCCACTCCGGCAGACCGCTTAGTACAAACCTTACGTATTACTTCCCCCACCTCCTCAGGGCATGTGGGAAACAAGAAGAAATTACGGTCAACCTGGCTCGGTAAGTTTATATTATCAATAATTGGTCCTGGTTGTTCAATCCCGTTTACAAAATACTTATTAAAAATTTCACACATTTTCCTCTGGTCCCACACATCGTCCATTTTCGGAGAATGGATCTATGATATCAGTTAAAGAATGTGGGTTGTTATTTTTACCGCGTTTCTTGTTTATAATGTCCCAGGAGGTTTTATTTATAGTTTTAGAAGTAACCAATCGATCATTATAAGTGCGTTTTTCGTAATTTAATTTTTGCATATACAGTTTTTTAAGAGCCAGATACCTATTATTATACGTTTGTTATGAAATCGTTTATTAATAGCAGCCATTTCCCTAACCATTCCTGATAGTTCTCTTGTTTCGTGCGATATCCAGTTATTATTTTCACCTTTATGATCACGATTCTTATAGTATTGTAAAGGAAAAGCGTAGTTGAATATATTGAAAAAAACTCCGAAAAGGAACTAAAAACAGCATTCATACGTGTTGGCATAAATATTGTTTGCTTTATGTTATATTCCAATAATAGGTTAGTCAATGGACCTTTATATTTGTCGGTAGATTGAGGCAGAAGATCCACATTCACGTCACCGCAAATAATGTACCCACTTTCCGAAACATAAATATAGTCCAGAAAGAGAGACAGCTTCTGCAAAAATAAATCTACATCAGCGCTAGGTGATCTGTAAACTGAGCAAATGTACAAACTATAGTTTTTATTGTTATACTTTATGCAAGTTACCTCAATGGTTTTTCAACGCAAAAACCATCAACTACAACTCTTGTACAGTCAATAGATTTTTTTGAAATTATACATACCCCTCTTCTAATATGTTTACTTCTGGCAAACGAAGCAACCACTTTATAATTTTCAAAACCGAGAGAATCAATGTTATTATCCTGCCAATGCTCGGCCAGCCAGCAAATGTCAATATCATTATTACCCAAAATAAGTTCCAGGCTTGTCATCTTATTTACAGAAAGACCTTGAATGTTCAGGTTCATTATTTTGAAACGGTAGTAATATCGATGAGCGTTCCCTTTGGCCAAATCTTACCATCCATTATGCTGTCCTTTTTCTCAAATGGGACACAGAGCCTAAACGATGCCACTTTGTCGCTATTTTTCAAATTTAATTTGGTGCATTTGACTTCACAAATTTCGGCTAGATGTGAAATCATCTGCATCTCGCTTGTATCCTTGTCTAGACGTGTGATGTAGGCCCAGGCATTTCTCTCCACTGCTTTAAGCGTGCCAGATGTATTTCCATTGCTGCCTTCAACGAAATTGCGTTGTTGTTGTTTATGTTTACGCTTGCCCAACAAACACAACATACAGCAACTGTAAAGATACTGCATTACAAGTGCCGCCCGAATACAGCACATAAATTGATGTATTCAAACTGCACAGTTTCTGTATTGATAATACTGCGTTTCAAAGAATGCAGTATTTAAAGTACAGTTGCTGTACAGTTTCTGCGCAACAAAAATGAAGGGTCTCATAGCAGCCAGAGAAGTTCAGTAAATGTGCAGCAACTGTGAAGCAATATCTGCAAACGCAAAACGGTCCGAATACTTGTACCAGGCACTCCAACCTATCCCAAGATGCCCCCGTCGTGGAGTAGGTCGGAGTCGTTACTCTTCAGTACGGTACGGTATCTCTACGTTGGACGCCATTTTCCATTTCATTGCTGAGTAAGATTTGTGGTATTGTGGTTGTAAAGATTGTGGAAAGATTACAATTATTGCTCTTTAACATTTTAACTGAACATAGGTAGGTACCTACTTCATTTTATTGTGCAGGACTAAGTGTGTATATAGTGTGTAATTTCCGCTCGAATTTATGGGCGGATTGCAATGATGCAGTCCCAACGAGATGAAATAAGGTACGTGAAAACACTGATATCTTCCTATGTTTTTATAACCTAAAGTAGTGGAATATTTAAAGACTTGAATCGAAAGTATTGACTAACCATCAGACTATCAATGATAATTCATTACCTTCGACTTCCTTTATTGTTGCACCTAATTTAAGTAATCAGAATAATTTATTATCAACTAATGATTCTTCTGATAGTGACAGTAGTAGTAATGGTGTCTCAAAAAGTTAGTTGTATTTATGAAGAAAACGTAAAATGCGTTTTCTTACGTCATATTTCTCCACTTTTAGTAACCATACGAAGAAACAAGGGCTGCGAAAATGCTACACAGACGGAAGTCGAAACCACCATTAAAATATGGTTGAGAAATACGTATGAGAGAGGAGTGAGGAGCAGCCAAAAGCAAAATATACCTTCAAATGTATAAACCTCCATAGAGAGGGATATTTTGTTTATTATTATCTTTTGTTCATTATTCTTTTTTTATATATAGGAATATATTTTATTTTGTATTTTAAATTCCAATTAATATTCCTGTTTTAGTTGTTTTTTATAAGGAGTTTATATTTATATTGTATATCCTATTAATTTATGCTTAATATAGAATTTTCACCAATTAAGCTAACTTTTCATTGGATTATACACCAAAACCGCAAATTATAGGATCAAGATTAATGATTTTTATTAATTTTCAAAACTTTGACATACTGAATTTCTTAATCAAATTTACAGTTGCTGTACAGTAAAAACTGCGTTTGGTATGCAACCATAGTATAGCGTTGCTGCATTTCACATGCAACGAGGCTGAACAGTATTTGTACAGTTACTACAAAACCTCGCTGCATTTGAATTGCAGCTGCACAATGGCTGTATATGAGCATTCATATACAGCCATTGTGCAGCGCTGCTGCAATAGACCTTTCCAGAATACGTAGAAGAGAGATGAAAGATCTGAACTGAGCTAGTATGAGAGAGAAACAGGTATATTTCATGCGTCACTTGTGGGAGCTTTAAAAGATGCGCAAACGTTAGTGCGAGAGAGAAATGGAAAGAGAGAGCACGACAGTTGCATTTTGCTCAATGAGGTTGGCCATCCTGGTATGTCGTAAATATGGTGACAACTGATGCTGTCATTAAAATGACATTTACATTAATGACTTTAACCTTTGTTATGATTTTACTTATTGAATGTTTGAATGTTATCGTGCAACAAGCATTATCAAGCAACATGTGTACTATGGATTATGGTGAGTGGAGTAAAGACATTTCACGTTTCCAACCATTCAGTTTTGGCAGTGCGGAGATTTTTTTTATTTCAAAATCATGGACTTGTAGACAAAGTAGTCGTGACTTCAAATTCTTTGCCGAAAGTTATATCCACGATATATTTGCATACAAAATTGATTCTATAATCAAAGTGAAATGCTACAGAAGCCAGAAGAAGAGTGAAAGTCCACGTAGACCTCAATTACAGTTCTCCTCTTCGATGGATGCTACTATCAGGATTACGCTGGGCAGAATTTGTCGAATATATAGCAGAAACGCAGAAAATTGCTCAAGAGAGAATTCACTTTGATCCACTTTTTTTGTGAAGAAATGCATAAGAAATTAAGTGATGTTTGCCATAAGCATATGGAAGAAACAGTATTGATTCATTGTTCATAGTCCAAAAGGCCTTCAAGTTTAAAATCTTTATGAATATCTATTGTTGATATTTGAAAGCTTGTCTCAAGTGATATTTATTATTTTTAGAGTTATGTTAGTCTTAAGATCAGGATTTCTTATTTTTTATTTTACTGAGGTTACACATTTTACAATAAATGAATATACGTTTCTAAAAAATTATCACTTTATTTGTACATATCACAACAATTTCAGTGATTTTCTAATAACCAGATTGATTTGAGGAATAAAAGTTAATTTAATGTCAAAAATAATCCCTAGATCTTCCATTTCTTGTATTGATTGACAGTTTTGAAATTTCTGACGTTACAAATAGCTATGTTTGTAAGCAACGTTTTTCCTTTTTTTATACAACACAGAAGTTTAAATAAATTAACTCAGTGTAATAAAGCACAATTTATTTATTATCTATGGGTAAACCCAACTTTACAAATCAACATAACAATAGTTACCTTACAAACTTAACCTACTTATAGCTAAACTAATAAAAATTATTACAGGATAAAAGTGACGATGAAAGATGTTACATATTAAAATAATACCAAAATGAAATCACCATTAAAATGTGAGAAGATAATAACAGATAAATTGCATAAAAAACACTATCCCATTTGTCTTCTCTGGTATGGAAATTCAGAATAGGACAAGTTACTGACAAATTGAATACATTTTCTATACAAAGAAAATATAATTTGGTGAACACAGTAATTTATCGGGGTAGACTAATAGTTTGCCCTTTTACAATTGTATAGATTTTCTAAACAGTAAAAAATAGATTTCCTTCAGAAAAATGACATTCAAGCAATATTTACAGATGCATATTCCAGTATTGATCTGAGTAAAGCAAAAAATGGTGTTTATGTTGTTTGAACTGAAAACTCATTAGATGAGTGAATGATATATAACAGTTTAAATTAACAATATTTGAATGTTTTCATTTACAGAACAACGACGTCAGTAGGTACATTACTATCATTGTCATTCTTATTTTCTTGTATTAAACCATACTTGAAATTGCACAACAAGACACACATAAAAATATGTCATCAACACTTGATTTGGAGATTGAAAACAAATCCTTTAGTGTTTCTACAGACATCCCTCTTCTTATCTAATCTTACAAGAGTTAAAAAACATTGATTTTTTGCAGTCAATTTGTTGAGGTGGTGCCTCACTGTTTCTTGATAATTTACATGAAATGCAATGTCATTGATATCGCCACTAGGCAATATCCAATTAAAAACAACCATTAAAAGTTGGTATGTTTGACAACCAGTGTAATAGAGAATTTTCTTGTCATTGCTTGAAAATTTCTCCAAATTGAATAAAGCCTTTGGCTGTACTGATTCTTGTAATCTTTTGTTTTCTTCATTGAGATATGAAATTTTGTTACTTAATATATCTATGGTTTTCAAACAGGAGCTTTTGCAGGTGTCCGATTTCATGATGTCACTACTCGTTTCACTTCTAATATTTTTGTGCGAGGTTGACTTTTGCAAGAGAGGGCTGCGACTTGATGTTGATATTGTCAATTCGTCCCCAGCTTTGGCATTCTCTTTCGATATCCAAGTCATGTTCATTGGAGAATGGTTGGCTGCTGTCATTCTTGTCTTTTAGCACAAAAAAATGTATTATCATGGATACACAAACAAGCATATTTGAATACAAATAAAAATCACAAGCATATTTAAATACACATAGAAATCACATGTAATTTGACATATATAAAACATATATATGTGCTGTAGAAACAGCTTTCCAATAAAATTTTCATTAGTGTTCTCTTGAACTTCGCATTGTTCAGATTCTTATAGTTGAAAGGGAGCTTATTATATAATTTAATGGCGATATAATTAAAATGATTTTGTGTTTTTTCCAAGGAAAATTTGGGAATGATATAGTTATCACGTTTCCTTGTATGATGTTCATGGAAAGATGTGTGTTGAAGAAATTTTTCCTTTTATTTGTGAAAATAGGTGAGGCACTGCAGAATGTAACAACACGGCAAGGTTGTTGCATACAACATATAGCTACCTTTTTCAGTGTAGAAGTGAAAGTATTCAACTGATCTTCAGCATGACTTTGTTCTTTTGATAAATTGCTGCATGCAGCAGTAAAAGCATTCACATTAGTATTGTCTTCGCTCCTATTCCTGCTTCGGTTTGACCATGACATCGACACTTCTTTTAAAGGATCCTACGACAATAATACACAATTATTTAAACATTCCAGCAATAATATCAAATAAATACCGTGAATCTTGAAAGTTTGGTGTTTCTAGATAGAGTTTCAACTGCTTCATGATGGGGAACATGTTCCATTTACTCGTATGTGTCCATGGCAGTCTAAAACTAAATTATTTCATTGCAATTATATTAACCAGAGGACAGATCTAATATTACCGTGGATGATGCAGTGGGCAAATCTTGCGTGTCGCTGCAGGAATGCTCTAATCTACAAGCATTCGGGATAGCACATTTCATCAATTTTCTAATATTGCCCCCTATTATGAAATCGTCATTTGTGAAGTGGCGCGAACAAACCTATAACAAAGAAGGTATGAATGGATGGATGTAGGCACTTTTATTTACCCGTGTTTTTGCGCCCTAGTTCAGAGTTTCAAGCCCAATCGCCTGTAACCATTTTTCCCGCATTATGGTTCCTTGTTTAGGGAAGCAATGAAATGAGATTCTACTGCTTTTATCGTACCGTGACCGGCACTCGGTAACACAACATCGTTGATGCATACTAAAACTTTTATTTTCAAAAACTCTAAAAACGAATAGCATCCAGCATGCCGTCGACTGCAGAAAAGAATGTCATTTGTCAATGATTCAAGGCCGGGAATTTTGACGACAAATAAGATTCATTCTTTCCCCACAAGTGACGCGCGCAATTTTCACCTGCACAGGTAATTCTGGAAAGGTCTATTCAAATGCAGTATGTACTGTACAGTAACTGTACAATTCAGCGGGACATATACGGTCCGCTTTGATACAGTTACTGCATTACCATCGCTGCAGTGAAGTGCAGCAACGCTGTACAGTTTTTGTACATTGCCTGCGTTTCAGTGTTTGCTGAGTGTGGTGTATCACCTTAGTCAATGAATCATTTTGGTCCACGTTTACATTTTTTTCCTGTCCCTGGTCGTTCTTATCTCTCTTTTCTACTTTATGTCTTATACTTAAACTCTCAGATTCGTCTCGATGTGAATCGCAGTTAACTTTACTAGGAATTTTGACCTGTTGCTCTTTCACGTCAGATGGCTCTAGTGGTTTTTCTTGATTTCTCATAGCATAACCCTTAGCTAGTGGGTTGAATTGATTAGATTTATTCGATTGCAATAATAAAATTGAGGAGAGGACGAATAAATTAGTTGGTTAGAGGAATTATGTATACATCATGAAAAGGCTGTATGATAGAACACCTATTTATTTAAAAAGTAAGAAAACTTTCGAAAGTTTCAAGAAAACATAGCGAACATGGCTATGGCTACTTTAATTACCAACTGAAGAGGTTTTGAGTATAATGGACAGAACTGAGTACTTACCAGCAAAACTGAAAGAAACAACATGAAATGAAAGAAAAATTAACGTGAATACTCTGCATGAATGGTTTGAACGTAATGAGTTAATTATATATTATAGTTTTTAGTTTTCTGACGTATAACAGCTCTCCTAAAAGTACGATAGACTTCTGAGAGTAACTGGTTTTTTTTTGATAGAATCTCTGTTTTCCTAGTTATTATAGGTAATTGAATATTTTAGTTTTTATCTATTGGTATTGGTATTGGTGAGTGCGGATGGTGACCGATGCGCTGCGACCTTATTAGATCTATTGTGCCCCATCTTCTTCTGCTTCTCGATGTTCTCTCGTTTTACAGCAGCCCCTCAAGCCTCAATACCTTCAGGAATTTGAGGATTTTAAGGGGGTCTATTCGTGGTATTTCTTCTACAGTCAGCTGGTATGATCCCAGTGTGTTAAGTCTTTCATGGTGCACAGCATAGCACTCCATTAGTATATGGTGGGGTGTTTCTGGACGTTCCTTGCAGAATCTGCAGGTGCTGTCCCCCTCTAAACCTAGCTTCCTTAGGTGTTCTTTGAGTCTGCAATGCCCCGTAAGAAATCCTGTTATTGTCTTTAGACTAGTTTTGCTGAGGTTGATCAGTGTCTTCGATCTTGCTCGGTTGAACTTTCCGAGAAGATCTTTGGCCTGCCTCAGTCCTGGAAGTCTTTGCCAGTATGTTGCTCTCATTGCTTCTTCAGCTTTATTGAGTTCTACTTGGAAGTAAGATTTTCCAAGTCCGCAGAAAGGTTCTGGCCCGATCAGTGGCGTTGACGCACCCTTTCGTGCCAGGGTGTCTGCTTGTTCATTACCTTTCACTCCGGCGTGCCCCGGCACCCAGAGGAGTATCACTTTGTTGTTCCTGCCCAGATCGTTTAGTTTGTCTAGGCATTCACAAACCATCTTTGAGTTGATGTTATAAGAGCTCAACGCTTTGATGGCTGCTTGGCTATCGGAGAGGATCGCAATTTCCTTGTTCCGATATTTCCTATCGAGGTTGAACTGAATGCACCTTTCTATGGCGTGAATTTCCGCTTGAAAAATACTGGGGAACTGGCCCATGGGTTCTGAGTATTTGGTACGAGGCCCAACGACTCCTGCTCCAGTTCCTTCGGGAGTTTTAGACCCGTCCGTATACCATATTATGGTATTCTTCTCCAGTGCTCGAATGGATTCTATGCTCCATTCCTTCTTGGTATTTAGTTCCGTTCGAAATAATTTCTTGAAACTAAATTTCCTGGTAATTTCATCAGTTGGGAGGTCAGCAAGGTGTGCACTTCCGATAAGGGTTGAGTCCCTTGTACCGTATGCAGCACCTTTGAGTCCAACTTTAGCCAACCTGAGGTTTGCTCCCCAAGCAGTTCTCCTCACCGTGATGTGGAGAGGAGTGAGGTCCAGAATGACCTCTAGTGCTGCTGTTGGAGTCGATCTCATTGCTCCTGTTATACAAAGACATGCTAGTCTTTGCACTTTCTCCAAGGTTTTCTTTGCTGTGGTGAGTTCGGTTCTGCCATACCACACTACTGCTCCGTAGGTGATCAAAGGTCTCACTATCATGGTGTACATCCATCGCAGTATTGATGGGTTACAGCCCCACGTTTTTCCTGCGATGTTTCTGCACACCATCAGTGATGATTTTGCCTTGTTAACGATCTTTTCTACGTGCATGTTCCAGAGTAGTTTTGAGTCTAGGGTGAGCCCTAGATACTTCACAACTTGCTGCCATTCTAAGTCTGCTCCGTCGAGACGAATAGTCCTTAAGTGCTGAAGCTTTGTTCTTCTAGTGAAGGGTACCACTGTGGTTTTTGATGCGTTAATTCTCAATCCCACCGAGAGGCACCACCTTCTGGTAGTCTCTAGCTCCCTTTCTATGAGGTCGCAGAGGGTTCCTTCGAATTTACCTTAGGCCATGATGACTATGTCGTCAGCATAGCCGAGGCAAGTGACTCCGTTCCCGGTCAGTGTTTCGAGTAATTCGTCCACTACAAGACTCCACATCAGAGGTGATAGTACCCCTCCTTGTGGGCATCCCCTGTTTATACTGATCCGAAAGGTGTTCTCGCCCACCTTCGTTTCGGCCGTTCTTGTAGCCAGCATTTGGCACATCCATCTGGATGTGGTTCTATCCAATCCCTTGTTCATTAGGGCCCTTTTTATTGCTTCGTGAGAGGTGTTGTCGAATGCCCCCTCTATGTCTAGGAAGGCGCAAATGGCCATTTCTTTATACTCAAGTGATTTCTGGATGTTTTCGGTGAGCACATAAAGAGCGGTTTCCGTTGATCTGCCCGCCCTGTATGCATGCTGCCCGGGGTGCAATGGCACCCTCTCCAGTATCTTGGTTCTAATGTAGTTATCTACCATCTTCTCCAGTGTCTTCAGTAGGAAGGATGTGAGACAGATTGGTCTGAATGACTTCGGGAGGGTGGGGTCCTTCCTTCCTGCTTTGGGAATGAAGGTTACCCGTGCTCTCCTCCAGGTGCTCGGTATGTACCCGAGCGCCAGACTAAATCTGGCTGCTTTAATAATGAACGGCAGTAATTCCGTCTGCCCTTTTTGCAAAAGAGCCGGAAATATGCCGTCAATTCCCGGTGACTTGAATGGTTGGAAGGAGTTAATTGCCCATTTCAGCCTCTGGGGAGTGCATATGGTTTTTGCTACTTCCCAGTCTTCTCGTTTGGCCCTGCCTGGTTCTTCCCGTGATCTTCCGGGTTCACATGGTATGCTACCTGGAAAGTGCGTCTCCAGTAAGATTAGAGCTCGTTGCTCTTCATTCTCTGTGTAGCTACCATTTGTTCTTCTGAGTGACATTGGTCCTTGCTCTCTGCCTCTTGCCATGGTTTTGTGCAATCTGGCTGCTGCGGGGCTTGATGTGATTGTCTCACAGAAGCTCCTGAAGCTGTTTCTTTTGGCTTTCCTTATTTCTTTATTATATTCTGTCAGCCTTTCGGTGTATCCCTGCCAGTCTCCGTGCCGCTTCGCCTTGTTGAATAGCCGGCGGACTTCGGATCTTAGATTTGACAGGTGGTTGTTCCACCAAATGGTGCTACTGTGTGATTTATTTTCTTTTATCGGGCAGCTGGATTCGTATGCATCCATGATTGCCCCATCAACTTCCTCTAGGGTCTGCTCAAATTCGATATGACTGTTGCTGTCGAACTTGATCTGTTCTAGGTTACATTTTAGATTGGTGGTGTATTTTTCCCAATCTGTGTTTCTAGGATTTCTAGTGAAGGATGTTTGTGTTACAAGCCCTTCCACGTTGAACATAATGATTCTATGGTCGGAGAGAGATGGTTCGTCTGAAACCCTCCATTTCCTTACCAATCTACTAATGCTCGGGCTGCCGAGCGTTAAATCTAATACTTCTTGTCTAGCCCTAGTTACAAAGGTGGGGACACATCCCACATTAAGTACGTTAAGGTGAGCCGCGAGTATAAATTCTAGCAGTTGCTCACCTCTTTGATTGGTGTCCGTGCTGCCCCAGATGGTGTTGTGCGCATTTGCATCGCAGCCTAGCAGGAGGGGTAGATTGCTCCTGCTGCAATAGTCGGATAGCCTCTGTACTTCCTCTGGTTGTGCTTGCCCATCTCCAGCAAAGTATCCTGAGGCTATTACTATGTCGAGGGGTGAGTGCCCTGTGCGGATCTTGGCCCGAACCGGCACTAGGTCCCTCGTCATAAATTCTGAAAGACAGATATAATTAATATCGTTTCTGATAAGAATGCAAGCTCTGGGGTTGTCACATCTGACATCCCAGATTACCTTACCTTCTCTGTTCGGCAGTCCTCTGACCTGCCCCCTGTTGACCCAAGGTTCTTGGATCAACACTACTCCCAAGTTTTCCCTGGAGAACACCCTTGATAAGGCGGCTGATGCCCCCTTAGCGTGATGAGTGTTCACCTGGGCAACTTTTGTTGGGGTAGCCATTACTGCTGGAGAGTTGGAGTGCTTGCCTCCTCATCGTCCTGCAGCATTTGTTCTTCTTCGCTGGGAGTCGCCGTGATTTCCTGGTCCATACTCCCAGTCGATTCGACTTCACTGGCTGTATTTTCTACAGCTTCAGGGGCTGGTTTCTTGCCCGCCTCTTCTTCCTCCTTCTTTTTACTCGAGTCCTTGCGGAGGCCATGAACGGGGATTTTCCCGAACCTAAAGAAAATGGTGTGTCCCATTTTCTTGATGGCCTCGCAGGACTCATCATCGATCCCTATATTTAGAAGCTGGCCATTGCCCTCCTTCTTGCTCCCTAGCACTTTCCATAGATGGGTGTGAAGCCCCATGTTCTGTGTACTTACCAGGGCTAGCACCTTCTCTGTTTCGAAGTCCGAGCTTCTGGGGAAGAACACAGTGATGGTGTGCGCCCTTGGGATATCCTCTCCCAGGCACACCATCAGCTCCGCTCCCCCCCAGGTGCTCAGACTGGGGGCATTTGCCCTCAGCCAGTCTGCCGTCTCTTTGGTGACGCAGTCTACCACGAGCATGCTTGGACGAAAGTGAATTCCTCCAAACTGGAGTTTACACTCTGCGCCCAGCGCCATCTCCTGTACGATGGCGTCTTCAAGTGCTGTTAGTTGCTCAGCACTCAGCGTCTCCCCTGGGTAGTTTTTGGGGAGCACTGCAACTCTTGTTGTGTTTGCTGCTTCGGCATAACTGGTGGTTTGCCCAGTTTGCCTAGCAGTGGCGGTACGACTTCCCGCTTCTGTCTTCCTCCTCTTAACATCGGGACGTTGAGGGGGAGTTTGGGTTTTGGGGCCCCTTTTCTCCGTCTGTTGTGGAGGTTGTTCTTGAGGCTTCTTCCTCTCGATGGAGTTCCTTCTCGCTTCCTCAGGTGACAAGCCCTGTTTAAGAAAGCGGAGGTACCATCTTACTCCTGCTCCGCTGAGGCCCTTTCTCAACGGATCGTCGATACCACCAGGCTTGCCTGGGGGTGGCAGATCTTGTTTCCTCCGGTTGTTTTTGGAGGGTTTCTTCGAGGAAGAACCTTTACCGGATGCTTGCTCCGAAGGTTTTCCTTCTCTTACATGTTTTTCCCCCTCTGCTTCCCGAGGTGAGCTCGGAGTGCGAGAGGTGCCAGGACGCCCTTGAGCATCCTGGGTTGCGGTGACTTCCCGCGATTTTGTTTTTTTCTTTGAATCTTCCATCTTGTTCCCACGAAAAGCAAGGGAATTAAATAGTCGACCACGCCGGAGCCCCGCACGGCGTGGCAAGGCTATTACTCGAGGAGGTCGCCCAGTATCCTCGAGGCTCCGTTAACGACGGTGCTCTCCCACCGCCATGCATCCATAGGCACGGTTCGCATAACACCTTAGATTGGAGGGTCGGTCAGCGCCACCTTATTGATTATTCGGTGGTAACCTGCAGCGTGTCTGTGGATAGCACAGCCAGCACTGCAGGTCGTTCGGCTATCCGCCACCTGCCGACGCTCCCAGTTGCCACCCAGACCCTGGGATCTGGCTATAGAGTCAAGTTTTATTTCATATTCTTGATGTTATGATAAACTGTTATTTTGGTTGTGCAAATAAACATTATTTATTATTATTATTTTAATTGTATCTCTGGTTGTTACATGAAAGAAAATAAAATTATCTAGAATCTCTGGATGATTGCCCAGGTTCAGATTCGGATAAAAGTGGAAGTTTTTTTGTGGGAACAGCATTGGACATCAAAAACCCTACGTTTTCGGTTAGCTGAAAATTGCACATCATTAGTTGGTATAATTCTATATGGAAAAACCCATAAACTTGCTACAGGGAAAATTATTATTCTCAGTAAACTGTAAAGAACAAACTCTCATATGTTCAGACACTTTTTTCAATCTTCAAGTTATGAATCCACACCTTTCATCTCTCCATCGTTTCCTTGTTTCCCAACTTTGTTTGGATTTGGAATACAACTTTGAATTGTCCAGCTTTCGGAAAGGAATGTAAGCTATATCCGGATTTTTTTTTTGCCCAAGATGAACAATAGGATATACAACAATAGTGATTCATCTATTCTAAACGATTATGAAAGATGCCAAACAAAATTAAACACACACAACTACATCTCATACAAAACACACGTAAACTGATGTAAACTTGTAAACAAAGCAAATTGCCAGACGACACATAAATGCACGACCGCATTTTTTAAGCATGCGCAAAAGCCACAATATTATGCGCCATTTTAAAAATTTTAATTAAGGCGCGAAAGTTCGTGAGTTAAAATAGCGTAGGAATGCAAACCATGCCTAAGATTTTCTCAATTATTATTCAACATCAATATGATATACAGATAACAATTCTAGAAGGAGTTATAAGGCAAAAGACCAATGATTATTTTTTTTAAATTATTCATGAGCACCTGAGCAGGTGTATCCAACTGAGTCCATTGCCCGAGCTAGGATTCATGTCGAGAGGGCAATAAGAAGGATGAGGAAGTCCAAATTTTAGGATTTATTCCACACACCCATCAACAATGTGCTATTTGCTGTGCAGGTGATTGAGGCCCTAAAAAATCTGCAACCACCACTTATCAGAGAAGTTCTGGAATCATACATTTCAACTGAACGTGTCTTGTTTTGTTTAAGAAAAATTTTATGACAATTTTAGAATTTCATTGAAAATTTATTCATCTAGTTGTTAACCGTTTTGTTTATTTTCATAATCGTAATCTGTAAGATTTAAAATCAATACATAAAATTACAGAATTATTTGCTACTGAATTTCCTTTTTAATTCACCCTATTAAGAAAGTGTAGCTTCCTTTTAGATATTTTATGTAAGTGTGTGCCTATATGTTTTCACAGAGTAGACATAGCAATATGTATAAAGTATATTTTATTACAGGTAGTGTACCTACTTATATTTAATCATCTCTACCCAAAATTTAAAAAAAAAAATAGTAAATTCTAGTCTACTTTGGTATGTTAAAATATTTATTTCAATTATAATGTCTGAACAGAAGTACATACTGAAACGGTATTCTATAAGTAAAAATAGGTTTAAAGAAACAGGTTCAAAGCAAATAGATAATTTTAAAATGTTTTACATGTTAACGAAACAATAACATATAGGTAGAAGGTAGATCAAAACTGATGGTAACATAACTAATATGAGTGAAAAAAAAATGGTTGAGAATAACAAGTAATATATTTAACAGAATTTATAAGTAATAAATGGAATAAAATTGGTTAAATAAAAATTTGGAATGACTAAAATATTTGCTTCCCAATCTCCGGCCTTCAAGATTTCCACAGATCCCACAGAAATTCAGAGCCTTCCAAAAAATTTCAATTTAATCCTGGTTAGATTCACTTGGCTCCTTCAAAAAGAGCCTGAAGCTGTAGTGCTAAATTAAATTCCTTCAGTTGAAGCTAATTACTATTTGAAAAATAAGGTAAATAAAAATCACAAATACTGGAATCAAATACAGGGACAGCTACACATAACAAAGAGGGAAAAATGTTATCGGTAGCCTGGACCCCTAACGAGTGTGGAATTAAATTGTGGAAATCTTGAAGGCCGGAGATTGGAAAGCAAATATTTTAGTCATTCTAAATTTTTATTTAACCAATTTTATTCCATTTATTACTTATAAATTCTGTTAAATATATTACTTGTTATTCTCAACCATTTTTCTTCACTCATATTAGTTATGTTACCATCAGTTTCGATATACCTTCTACCTATATGTTATTGTTTCGTTAACATGTAAAACATTTTTAAATTATCTATTTGCTTTGAACCTGTTTCTTTAAACCTAATTTTACTTATAGAACACCGTTTCAGTATGTACTTCAGTTCAGACATTATAATTGAAATAAATATTTTAACATACCAAAGTAGACTAGAATTTAATATTTTTTTTAAAATTTTGGGTAGAGATGATTAAATATAAGTAGGTACACTACCTGGAATAAAAGATACTTTATTTTATTATTATACATATTGTTATGTCTACTCTGTGAAAACATTATAGGCACACAGTTACATAAAATATTTAAAAGAAAACTACACTTTCTTAATAGGGTGAATTAAAAAGGAAATTCAGTAGCAAATAATTTTCTTATTTTATGTATTGATTTTAAATCTTACAGATTACGAGTATGAAAATAAACAAAATGAATAAATTTTCAATGGTATTCTAAAATTGTCATATAATTTTTCTTAAAAAACACTAGACACGTTCAGTTGAAATGTATGATTCCTCAACTTCTCTGATAAGTGGTGGTTGCAAATTTTTTAGGGCCTCAATCACTTGCACAGCAAATAGCACGTTGTTGAAGGGTGTGTGGAATAAATCCTAAAATTTGGACTTCTTCATCCTTCTTATTGCCCTCTCGACATGAATCCTAGCTCGGGCAATGGTCTCAATTCTATACACCTGCTCAGGTGCTCATGAATAATTTTAAAAAACTAATCATTGGTCTTTTGTCTTATAACTCCAAAATATTTTGGCTAATCAAATTTTAATTGCATTAAGAGTTTCCTCCTAGAATTGTTATCTGTATATCATATTGATGTTAAATAATAATTGAGAAAATCTGGCATGGTTTGCATTCCTACGCTATTTTAACTCACGAACTTTCGCGCCTTAATTAAAATTTTTAAAATGGCGCATAATATTGTGGCTTATGCGCATGCTTAAAAAATGCGGTCGTGTATTTATGTGTCTGCTGTCACAAAATGTACCAAAATTTTATTCCACAGCGCATGCTTAAAAAAGCGGCCTGTCATTATTGTGTCGTCTATATTTATGTGAGACGACACATAAATACACGCCGCATTTTTTTAAGCATTTTTTTAAGCAGTGCAATGGAATTTCTGTACATTTTGACAGCAAGTTGGCGGCAATTGCAATTGGTAAATGGTAAATTCCATTATCAAACTCCTTTGCAAAAAAAACTGTTCGTTAGAACAAACAATAATCTGGTGAAAAATCTGTTCGTTAGAACAATTATTAATATATTTGGTGTACAATGACTATTGTCAGTGGTGGATTTACCAGCAGGCTGAATAGGCTGGAGCCTAGGGCGGCAAATTTTAAGGGGCGGCAAATTTAGTTCAGAAATTTTTTATTTCGATTTACAAATTGAAAAAAAAATATTACCTACACACAAAATACGAATTTCGAAAATTGGAGAGAAATTAAAATATTCAACAAAAATTGAAATATAGTCCTATATACAGTGCTAAATAATAAATATTTCAACATCTCTACATAAACAATTGCTAAACACTTTATTAATCATATATTAATGATCATGATTCTCGCAATAGCGATTCGATATTATAGTCGAAATTTAGTTATTTTTATATATTTTCTTCACTGATAACTGCTATAATTTTTTCTACGTGTACCTTAAAATTATGAGATCTTACGGTACTCAATCTTGATATAATATCGATGGTCTAATAATGACTGCTGCAGCAAGTTTGTAAATTGCCACATTTTATTTCAGAAAGTTATTTCTTTATGCTGACTGGTATTGACTTATTTTTATTAAATGAAAAACTAGTTCAATATCTTATAGATATATAGTCTTTTGGTTTAAATTCATCGAAAAATGGATATTTGGACGACTGCGACTTGACAATAAAAAAATTCCCTCCACAAAATATGAAGTTAGACAATTTTCTGATTAAAAAATTAATGAACTTCATCAGTTTTATTTGTAGTAAGAAAAAGTTTGGAAAACCCAAATGAGCATGCCTTAAGCGCTCATGTCGTACACGAATTATTTAAATTGAATGTTTACATTAGTACATTTGTTAACTTTTTCAGAAAATGCCGGAATCGGAATGAATTAATTATAATAAGATGAAACGATACTGCAATTTATTATTCAACGGCGTCTCTCCAGTCGAATGAGTACATTAAAAAAATTGAAGTGAAAAAATGATTTTTTCGAAAGTTATTGTGTTCACTGTGAACACGATCTTCAAAAATCCGTACGATATGGTATTAAAATTACCTATTTATATAAAAAGCAGTGGCGGCTCGTGAGTTTGTCTTCAGGGGCGCGAAAACATAATATTGGGTTATACATATTCGTGTATCCGTTTTTGGTATCAAGCTAAATCTTTAGCCAATAGAATATCTTCAAGGGATTTATCAATTTATCCAAATCAATAATTTTTTAAAAAATGCATTCGTGCAGGTGCAAAAAACGAATATTCATCTCAACTGCATGAACCTTACGTAAAAAAGACTCAATGTTCATATTTCCCAAGAGCTGAAAACTTACTAAACTGTTTTTATGCTTTGGAGAATTTTCATGTTTTTTAATCTTGTCTACCAAATGTTTGAGATAACGAACTCCTACCTTTATCCAATTTACAAACAAAAAAAAGCAACACTTTCATCATATCCACACAACCACGGAGTCTTGTAAATGTTTTCATCAAATTTTTGCCTAAAACCCGGTCGATTTTTGAATCCTTTCTGTTCCTGAATTATCAGGCCAAGCTACAGAGATTTTGAGTGAGCATTTTGTGCAAAAAGTGTTAGAACAAAACCAGCTTCGCCATTGTTTGTCAAATAGTTCCACATGATATAGTGATATGTTTTTCACTCGACTTTATTATTTATATCTTTGTTATTAACAATTTTATGCAAAAAATTGCGTTTTTTTTAGTTTTTTGCTTATACAATTGAAACTATCAGAGTAATCGTGATGGTGTCTATAGACTTATTGTAGAAAATGAAAAGACGAAAAAAATGAGAGGTCGGACGACTCGATCAGACCCTCAGTCTAAGGGAAAATTGGAAAAAACCGGCCAAAATGCAGTTTTTTCAAAAGTTCATAACTCGATTATTTTTTGAGTTGTAGCGTAGATCCTCCGGTTAGTAATATTTATCAATATAAACTTTATTTGTGCAAAGAGCAGGAACTGTCCGATGCATAGTTTTTGATCTGTGGCCATTTGAATATTTTACTATGCAATTTTCCACCAGACCTGAATGCGACAGGTATAGTCCGATTTCAATTTACAAAAAAGATTTTGAAAGTAGAATTCTCATAGTCCAAAACGTTCATCTTGGTTTTACATGAAAACGCTGAGAAATATGTTAAAAATAAAGCTGAACATGACGAAAAAGGGCCGAGCGCGTGAGAATAGTTGAAGAGTGGGGGTAGAGCAGCTGGCAAGGATAAGCACGACATTAGAAAGCGTCGGCATTTTGAACGTGACGGTTATTTCTCGGCCATTTTTCGTCATGTTCAGCTTTATTTTTAACATATTTCTCAGCGTTTTCATGAAAAACCAAGATGAACGTTTTGAACTATGAGAATTCTACTTTCAAAATCTTTTTGTAAATTGAAATCAGACCATACCTGCCTCATTCATGTCTGCTGAAACTTCAATTATAATACCTACTAACAAATAATTAAGAAAAGATATATTTATTGTATTGTTTTTACACTGTGAGTGTAATTATAAATATTTATATTTATTTCGCCAAATGTATATTTTGTATGTAAGCCTTATTTATATTATGTAAGTAGTTAAGTACTGTATAGTTTAAAGACATGCCTTACCTTACTTTGAAAGTGGTACATGATTCAGATATGTTTTGCTTAAAACAATGTTTTTTGATAATTCTTTGCTGCAAAAATAATCAAGGATCTAACACGGTACACCATAGTTCTCAATGATACTAACCATAAGGGAGAAGTTGATGTAACGAGGATGATGGAGCACAAATCATAAAGTTGGAATTTTATTGACAGAAAATTGATATGTTTGTGGACTTAGATATCAAAATTTAGAGGCGGCAAAAATTGAATAGCCTACGGGCGGCAAAAATTGAATAGCCTACGGGCGGCAAATCTGTAAATCTGCCACAGACTATTGTTCATCTAAACTACCTACATTAAAAAAAACTTTATTAGGATTAGTAAGTAATAATAAAACGAAAAGATGCTATCTTTGTGTATAGAAAGAACTGAATTTAAAACCAATGAAGAACTTAAGCAGCATATTGAAAACATGATATAAGTATTGAAGTAATTACTTTGCAATTTTTCAGCCTCGAAGAATAAGAGACTTGGAAAAAATCAGAAAAAATTGAGACAACGTATGCTCATATTATATTCCTGTTATATATTTAACATAAATATATGTTTGTGTTTATTATGTTTTACAGGTGCTCTCAGAGATAAATTAAAACAAGAAATAAAACCGGACTATTTTATGAGCGATGATGATCCCAAATATTTCAACGCCTGGGCAAAAACAATGAAAAACTACCCGAAATGGTTTTTATGTACTTGGCATGTAGTGAAGAACTGGAACATTCAAGGCAAAAAGAAAATCAAGAACCAAAAAATCAAAAAAAAAAATGAAAAACGAAATGAGAAAGATAATCACCGAAACTAGCGAAGATAGGATGTTAGAAGATTCGGAGGTTAACTGTCATAGACTGAATCGATACCGTTAAAATTTCGAAATTTGAATTTAAAAAAATCTATATATAAGAATAAAAACGTCATTTCCTTAACTACTAACCATTGTGAGTTTTGTGAAGTATTTGTTTTTGGGTGGTAAGTCCATTCCTTTTGTTAATCCACTCTTCTAATTCTCGCTAACACGAGGTATTTTTTTTTCTCTCTTGTTGTGTTGATATCATTCCAGTGATAAACATCTCACGTTAGTGTCAAGTCAATAAAAAAATTATTTATAAAATACAACACCCCCTTCCATCAAGTGCTCCTGTTGAAATACTGTTTTCATTTGCGTCTAAAGTAAATGCACCAAGACGCTCTAAGTGACAGGAACTTCGAAAACTCTTTCTTACATTAAAATATATGGGGAAAGAATAATTTCTGAATAGTTGGGCATTTTAATGGATAGTGACTCGGGGGGGACCCCTTTGTCCCCCTTGCTCATATCTCAATTGACTCCTAAATCGCAAAGAACATGTGAAGTAATTTTTAATTCGGAAGATGTAGAAAATTATTACTTTTCTATCTCTGATTTATCCCTATTAAATAAAGAAGTTGAATCATTCTTGAAAAATCAGTCTTCAGATGAAGAATTATGTACAGAAGCTGCTAATTTATCTCAGACGATAGAATCAATAAGAAAAAAAAATATGGCAAATAAATCCAATGTAACTAATAAAGATAAAATCAGACATAAATTCACAAATAACGATACAGGTCCATTCCTTGTTATAGTAGAATCAATCTCAGATAAAAATTTAGGTAACCTACATCCTATGGATCTAGGAAAAAAACTCTTTAATAATAAAATTAAACATATAAAATGTATAACAAAAAAAGGAAAAAAAAGAATAGGAATTGAATTTAATTCTGGCTTGGCAGCTAATTCCTTTGTAGAGTCCGGATTTTTGGATCAAATTAATTACAACATATACATTCCTACTAATTTAGTATCGTGCAGGGGAGTAATAAAAGATATAGGATCAGCTATCACTAAAGAAGATATAATAAAAGCAGACTCTAAAATAACAATTTTAGATGCCAAACAGTTTAAAAGGCGAGTAAAACAAGGGGAAAAAGTGGAATATGTGCCATCCAGATCATGGTTGATTACTTTGCAGGGTAAAATTTTACCAGAATCAATAGCGATTTGGGGTTGCAGAAGACAGATATCTTTGTATGTTCCCCCGGTAATACAATGCTATAATTGTCTCAGGTATGGTCACATTAACGGTAATTGTAATGGTAGTAAAAGATGTAGAAATTGCGGTCTTAATCACGACGAAACCCTTTGTTCCAATAAAAACAGTGTGAAATGCATCTACTGTAACGAAAGTCATGCTTCAACAGACAGAAGTTGCCCAGAATATATCAGACAAAAACAAATAAATAATTTAATTGCTTTAGAAAATATCTCGTATTTTGAAGCGGTAAAACAAATTAGAAAAGAATATAGCGGCCCAAACCAACAACCCCAATTATTTCCAGCTCTTCCTAGTAATACAAGGAACCCAGAAAATCCAATCCTCATTAATGTACAAGATAGAAGGAATCTGATAAACAGTAATCCCTCTACGTCATCTTATGTGAGCATAACAAAAAGACGAAAACTTCCTCAAACTATTGATCCAGGGTATGACAAGACCTTGCATCAATCTCAACTCATTCAAACAGACCCTCACTCTCATTACAAGCCCTCCAAATTATTGATGAATAATACAGAAAATACATCAGTTGAAAATATTGAGGTAAAACATATGATAAAAATTCTTTCTAAAAAGAATATTAATAAGAACGAAATTGAATTATATAAAAGTCTTATGGGAATGATATATGATAAAATTAATAATATCGAAGATGGTTCAAACAGTGGGGCTATGGACACATACGGTCCAGAACCCTACTCATCCTAATAACTCCCAAAATCACTCTAATTAAAGTTTCGGGGGAGTTTCGGACAATAATCTTTGTCGGAAACATTTTCGAAACCAACCTATAAATTCAATATTAAAGGTTATAAAATATTTTAAATCACCAACAATCAATTATACATATGTGCGAAGAAAGGCAATAATCTCACATTTTCTTTGCATGTCCAAATAAAAATTAAATTGTATTAGGCTATATTCCGATTTATCTAAGTTAGATCCAATAAATATCCCAATTAATATTTACGAAATTATATAAAAAAATGACCCAAAACTAATAAAAACTCTTATTAATTTCTTGACATCTCCAAATATTAAACTTTAGGTGCAGATATCTCAGATAACGAGAATTTCAGAAGAACTAACAGTCTCCTAAATTTATATCCTAATCAACCCCTATGTTTGTGTTGTCTGATGTTAATTGATCCAATCTCCTGATTTAACCAAAATTGTTTAAAAAAAAAGAAGAAGAAGAAAATAATAATTGGGTATTGGCTCGTCCAAGATCTGTTGATATCAGAACAAATAGGTATTATGTCTAGATGGTCACCGCAACCGAGGACATAGATAAAAGAGAAGAAGAAGAAGAAGAAGGATGTTAGAAATCACCAACACATACCTATTAAAATTTCAAGAGGCAGGCGAAACTGATTTTGTCAATTACTTGACTAGGTGAATAATATATTTTTATTTGCATTTTTACCTGCTTAAATTGCACTTGATTTGTCTCTAAAATTGTGCTGGTATTGATTAAGTTTTACAAATAACTCATATTTTTTAGATACTACTTTCAGGATGAGGACAGAATAAAAATGTGGGGCCCATTGTTATAGCACAAACTCAGGTACCTACAGATTTATTTGGTTATTACAAAATGAATTAATTTTTAATAATAAAAATCATAACAATAAAATACTATACAAAATAATAATAAAATACTACTATTTTAATAACTTACTATTTAGGTATCAATACAAACATGGCAATAGAGAGCTTAAACAACATGCTGAAGACAAATCTACTCAGAAGAAAGACCTATGTAATAATTGAGAGAAGCTGTTGGATACAATTGAAGATTAAGTGGATCTGAAAATGTGGAAAAGGCTGTTAGACTTCGAGAGGACAAATGCTAGTAACTACCAGGACAGGATAATCATTAAGGCAGGCAAAAAAGCAAAAATAATGCAAAACAAGGCAGAGGGCAGAGGCAGAGCTGTGCCAAAGCATTGTGCTTTGTGCTCGTGAAAGCACTCGGAGCCCTTTTGTGCTCCTGAGCACTGTGCTTCCGAGCCCTTTTCAAAAGCAGTGCTTAGTGCTTAGTAATTGAAGTCCTTCAACAAAAGGCTTTGTGCTTAGTAATCCCAAAAGTGCTCCCGAGCACTGAAGTGCTCCCAAACACTTCTGCGGATTTCTAAGCACTAAGCCCTGAGCCAAACTTGTCGTAACACGAATATGCGTATGCGGCGGCACTATGATCGTGTGTTGATATCATTCCAGTGATAAACATCTCACGTTAGTGTCAAGTCAATAAAAAAATTATTTATAAAATACAACACCCCCTTCCATCAAGTGCTCCTGTTGAAATACTGTTTTCATTTGCGTCTAAAGTAAATGCACCAAGACGCTCTAAGTGACAGGAACTTCGAAAACTTAGTTTTATTAAATAATTTTTTTTTTTCATTTTGACGAGTTGTACACCATTACTTATGTGTTACTTGTATGTCAATACATTGAATGAAAATTTTGGATTTTTCCTAGTACCTATATTCTGATGAAATATGAATAATACGCATGGGATTTTTAATATGAAATAATGAATCTTTCAATACTCTGTGCTTTCCATAAGTGTTGCTCCTATTTGATATATTAATCATCACTTAGGTGATTAAATACTAATACTAAGATTCTACACAGGTCCTTTTTTAACCTATTTTCAATAAAATCTGTGTCATTTAGCTAATATCAATGTTCGTAGGTCACAGATTACAGAAGCATATCTTGTTTCTGTATTATTTAAATTTAAATGTATCTATGATCTTTATGAAATGAATCAAAAATGGCGTGTGAGAATGCCTATGCTTATAGTTATTTATGTATCAAGGGAGTAGTTATAAGGATGTTAACTACAGAGGGCAACAGATTTCAATCCCGAGGGACGTAAGTCCCCCTCCGTACAATGTACGATTTTTCTGAGAATTTAGTGGAATTCCCCTGAACCTCTCTTCGAGTAAAATGACGTGCGGGACAATGAAATCTACTGAACCCCATTGAAAATGTTCTGCTCTTTTCAAATATCTCAATAAAATCCCAAAATGTTAATATATGAATATCCGCTTTGAAGAAGTCCCATAATTTTTGAAAATTTGAAAATGTTCACTTTTCAACTTTGGCACCCTACTGAACTATGCACCCTTATGAACTAAGCATTTTCGATGAAAAAAAATACGTTAAACTATTTATAGTCCACTCAAGTTAGCCCGAAAAATAGGGGTACCCTTTCATAAATTCAAAAGAAGCTGAACTTCGAAAATTAACCCCATTGAAAATGTTCTGCTCTTTTCAAATATCTCAATATCCCAAATTTTAATATATGAATCTCCGCTTGGAAGAAGTCCCATAATTTTCAAATACGGACCTGGAATTTTCTGGAAATTTAAATATAGGTCGGTCGACCTGTGGAAGTGAATCATACGTTCCAAATATCAATCGACTATGCTGGTTGGTTCAAAAGTTATGAGGAATTGAAATTTTTGGTGCATAAACTCGTTATGGAATTGATTAGACCTATCATATATCGATTTTTTGGACTCGCCTAGCATAGCTCTAGCTCAGGTTGTCGTAGATATATTCATTTACCAATGAAACACCCTGTATAGTTCTGTACCAGCTCATAGTGAGCATCGAATTTGTTACACCCTGTGCATCTCTTCTCACCCGTCAATAATCTCATACTCATATGCCAGCTTACAATTTCTTCACCGATTGAAATAACCTCAATTTCAACTATTCCTAAAAAAGTACTTAGGGCTTAGTGCTCGAAATGTCAAATTACTTTCACAAAGTGCTTAGTAATCGCAAGCCTTTTGTAAAAATAAGTGCTTAGTGCTCGAGGCCGGGAGCCTTTTTTTTCAAGTGCTTAGTGCTCGAAGCACTATTCTTCAGTGATCGTCACAGCTCTGGGCAGAGGTAACTAAAGATGTAGAGGTTTATGGTCAGTACAATTTGAAATCTTTCAGTGATTTCTGAAATATATATGGTTAGTTTAAGGAAAGTATGTGAGAGTGAATGTAGGACATTATACTGTCGAGTATGCAAAATTTGCATTCATCGATATGAGTGTAATTGTCCTGAGTATACTGTGAAAAATTCCTTGTGTAAGCATGTTCACTTGGTACGTATGTATGAGTAACACATGGATGTTAACTCTGTTGTAGACGATTTTGCAAAAGTTTTAGGAGAATCCTCGACAACCAAAGCACAAAAAGAGATGGAAGTATGCCAGTTTAATGAAGAGGTAAGAAACCGTAAAAAATATCAAATCAAGATGGGTCAGCCACGGGCAGTGACAATAGGAATGCACAGCTGAAATATTATTTCAATTGGGCAAAAGATCTTCAGGATGAAGATTTTGCTGTTTTTATCAACCACTTGCAGTTGGCAAAGAAGGACATAGATGTGAAAAGGTGTGAATCTACAAAGAAGAGGAAAATGGAAAAACATACATAAAACAATATAATTTGAATACATTTATTCTTTCTTTTGCTAGAAAAAAGATTTACTGAAGGGGATATTCTACCTATATAATAATTTTATGTTAATATGGGTATAAAACATGATTTACCTTTATTCATAGATTTTTTCTTTTTTCAGAATTGACATTAGCAAAGTGGAATAGGCTCATCCTTATGGTCATCAATCTTCATACAAAATGTTCAGTATATAATATTAACATTTTAATTATGTATTGCTCTTTGGGTTTTAATTTATTTATTGATATATAATCATTGTTTAAAGTAAGTCCTTAAATGTAAATAAATTAGTTAATGATATTGTTTGCAATGTTACACATTGCGCATGGGGATCTAGCTCTGTTTTTGTTTTTTGATTATTACTAGATTTGGGTCTTTTTGCGCAATGTCAAATGAATAAATAAATGATATATTAATTTACATAGTATTTTTAAACTTCTTATCTTCAGTTTATTCAGTATTCCCTGTAATTGAAGCAAAGTTTGTTAAGAAATAAATGAATAATAAAAAAAATAATCATTCGTCATTTGTCTTATAACTCCAAAATATTTTGGCTAACCAAATTTTAAAATGCTTTAAAAATGCGGCGTGTATTCTTGTGTCGTCTCTTAAACTCGGTTTATCATTAAAATTATAGCGTTCTCCATTGGTAGAACTAGTGCGCACCGAGTGCGATTCTTATGATCCATTGGAGAGCTTAGTGTGAGGATTCTTGGTCCATTGAGGAACTAGTGCAGTAGAAATTGCACCTAGTGCATGGTTTTGGCACCAGCCACGAGAGCAATTTGTTAATTTCAAATTGAAGGTTTATTTCTTGCGTCATTTTTTACATTCCATGAACAAAGAAAAACTTTAATTGTACGATTATTAACAAAGAAGCCGAACTTAACTTACATAACCTCAAAAGACAAATAGCTCTTTAGTGTTACCGAAACCGAACTTATAAAGTTTGTGATCCATTGGTCTGCCCTAGGGCAGCTTTTTAACAAAACTAATGCAGTTCCAGTGCCGCACCAGTTTTACAAATGGAGAACGCTATTAGTTTAATTTCCAACTACGACACAGAGCGACACTGTGTGACATGGTGTTCATCGCCTCTTGCTCCAACAACGACACAGTGACACACGGCCGAACACATGAAAAATTTTCAGTGCTACCAACATTTTTAGTCGATTAATTGCATTAACGTTGGAAATAGATTTAATTATTAATTTATACGATAATTATCTTTGTATTCCATCATATTAATATTTCACTTACCGTTTTCACTATTTAAAGTGATACAAAAATAGCTTATGACGTGATAAACCCAAACAGAAATCACTTGTCCGCGTTTAGAAATAACGATGGCTGCGCTCTCTGGCGTTTTAAATAAAAATCAAAAAGGCTTCGTACACTGTTACTGCGTTCTGTTTCTGTGGTGTGACTGACACAGAGTGACACGGTGCTTCCTTGTTGGAAAGCTCCCTTTGTCTGTCACTCACTGTCAGTCACGATATAAACACGCCGAAGATAAGATGTTGCGCATGAGTGGGCGGTCGTTAATAGCACGCCGCACGCGTGACGTCACTCAAGACCTAAAATGATTGTTTACCTATGTTATTTCCCAAAGTTCTCCTGTTTTTGATGATTTTTAGTGAACTCTGATCAGTTTAAAGACCTTTTAGTGTATTTTGTGGATGTTTATGGACGATAAAAACTTTTAAAAATGCGTTGTTCTTTGTTTGGGTGCAATTCGCAGAAGGGTTCGAAAAATAATCTGTGCCAAGATGTAAAATTTTTTAGTTTTCCAAAAGACCCCGTTTTACGGAAAAAGTGGCTGTATCTAACCAAGAAAAAAGACGAGGTAAATCTTAAATATGCTGTTGTTTGTTCGAAGCACTTTTGTGAGAGTGATTATAAAGTGAATTTGAAACACACCCTTTTAAATTACACTCCTAAAAATTATCGAGGACTAAAGGTCGATGCCGTTCCTTCCCAAAATTTGTACGAGTCCCCAGCTGCTTCCGTTTCAGAACCATCAAAGTCCGGGGAGAAGAGAAAACTGGTGTACAAATATAGGGAAAGAGCTCAGCTGGTTAAGGAAATTCTAGATTCCTCAGAAACGTAAGTCTACTAACTTTACACACATAGTGATTTATTAATCTTATTCTAAAAAAAACTTATTAATTTTATTCTAAATAACACTAACTAGTACAGGTACCGTAAATTTGAGTCTGTTTATTTTGAATGTATGAACCATTTTTATCTTGTCGTGGATATGTGTAATCTAAGTTGTTAATATCTTTTGTAGGTACGTTCCCATTACTTATAAATAACAAAAACATTTTTTCAATTCAATAACGATTTTTATGAACAGAGTTTTGGTCTTGCCATGGGCTCTTGCCTCTCACCAGCTTTATCAAATATTCACATGGAACATTTTTAAGTCAAAAATTAAAACCAATTGTCTGGTTTGACAACAAGGTTCAAAATATTATTGATTGTCTTGTTGTCAAACTTTTTCGTGTGTCTGATAGGGACCAAAAATTGTTTAAAAATTTAATTCATGTTCACAACAGTAACTAGAACGCTACCGAAACGTTGAAATAAAAAATACAAAACCATATTGTGGTTTAATTCCCAAAAAAATAAGAAAAAGAATAAGTAAGTTGTTAATTATCAAATATTAATAAAATGTAGAATACGTGATGTGTAGGAAATGAAATGTTATCTTGAAATCCGGTATTTACTATTTCGAAACTATTTAAATGGAAAAATATGCCTGCGTAAAAACCATAAATAAAAGCCCACTTTTTATAAAATGTTTTCGCGTTTTTATTTAATCTCGCATTCCCCTCCTAGACTAGTGTTGTAGTAAATTTTGTGCTCTACAAATTAGTTCATTTCCCAGTTTACTCTATCTTGCACCGTTTTAATGAAAATCGCGTTTTAATACTTCGAAGAGAAATTTCACAGTAGAAAAATAAGATTTTTGAGTGATAAGTATCACAAATTTCAAAACTTGTATGTCTTTAGGGGATAGGACAGATCATTTAGAACATACTTTGTCTCTACAGTTTTTTTTTGTAACTAATTACATAAACGCGTAAATAGAGAAAAACATACAAAACTGATATCTCAGCAATACAAATGTCTTGAGTGACGTCATGCGCACGACGAACGGAAAGCTTTGTTCTCAATCGATAATTGTACCGTAATCGATAATTTTAAGGTAGAGGTTTTTCGACTATAATATAAATAATTATGGAAAGTACCTGACAACAAGTACGAGATGTGTGATCCTAAAAAAAAGGAATTTTGTTTGGATTGTGTGTGCAAATCATCGCTACCCAATCTCTAATACAATATGTAATACTAAAAATTAAAAAACGGTCTTCTGATTTGTGCTCGCAGATCAAAAAACAATTTGTAACATAATTTTGAAGAAAAATCGATAATTCTAGCAACGCTGTATCATAATTCTCACTTGCCTCTGTGGTAACACTGATTACTGATACATTTCTCTGATACATAGCCGCGATCGCGAACGAAGTCGAGTGGAGGTTTACTGTTTAGACAGAAGAAGAAATTTATGTGCATGTATAGTCATGTCAGGCTTACTTCTTTACAGTTGAATGAAAATCTATTTTATGGGCATTAATTCTCATTTTCAACTAAAGATTTCATCAATTTAGAAATATGTGAAATTATATCAAAACGGGCGACAGTATCCTAATATTAAATATAGTAACAATTGTCAACCGCATTTTCGAAAAAATGAACGGTTTTAGCACAGAAGAAGACTCCAGGGACCCCACTGAGCAAATTTGTTGTTTAATTGACAACGGAGAACGTTGCTCTAAAGTCGCAGGAAATGCATCTTACAGTAAAAGAATCCAAAAAACTGTAACTCAGAGAAGACTCAATTTAGGAATAGATAATTCGGTGAGTATTCTGCTTGTGTAGGTTTTTCATTTTTAAAATCTGGGAAATGTGTTTACATATTAGTTTTGTATTACAGTTAGTTTTCTTTTTAAAATGTTGGATAAAAGATTAAACACCACAAACATCACGTTTGTATAATTCCAGATGGTATCAACTCATTGTTAAAATTGCTAGGGTTCACTTTCTTGTGCTTCATATATATCATGAAGTGCATTATTTAGGTGTAAAATTTGCTTAAACTGTACAAATGGTTCCAATACCATTTGACAATGTGTCTTAAGCTAAGTGTAAATGAAAAATTTAATGACTAGCTATATATCGACAAATATTAGGTGCCAAGTCAACTTCTGTGCTATCATTGAGATTTTATTTGAGAGAATATTTAAGTGTTAATTTTGCCGTGTTTATTATTACTACTAGTTGTATGATATTTTCACCAAATTAGTAACTTAAGTAAGAAAATTATGTGAATTTAATAATTATTATATAAAATTAGTAGTCACACATTTAAAGCTTATATTATATTTATTTTTAGAATGTTATGAGGATTGTTTTACTATGTGTAGTGTCATTATAACAATTCACTAATATTAAACTTTTGGTGTAAGAACTCTAATTGAATTACTTTTTACTAATAGGTACCTATGACCAATTGCGGTTATAGCCACATTAATAATAGTAATATAGCCTCTAAAAATATAATAACAAATCTGACTTGAGAGTCAAATACTGCCATATGTTATTTGAGGATGTCATATCAACCTCTGTCCAGTTTCTTGTATAATAACCCATTGTGCTAAGTTTTTGGGCAGAAAATGGTCAAAATTAGCTGTTGCTTCAATAAAATAGTATTCATTTTTTTGCATATTAATGCCTAATTGATTGCTGATTCATTATGCTCATACAACAATTTTAATTTGAAACACTGCTATAACTTCCTAACTACAAAGATACAGAAAAAAATCCAAATAATTTAATTGTTAACTGGCCTCAGCCAGGAGTTAGGAAAAGAGTTTTGAGAATTATGTGGTCATTGGAGTGAATCTAGTGAATGAATTTCCAGAGAAAAATGTTTCAATTTTACAACATTTAATATGGAGCAGTTATGATGAGAAGGCCAGTGCAGTATATGAGAGCTCTGTCTTTTACTTATCAACCATAAAATATTCGATATATATATATATATATATATATATTCATAATATATGAGCTTCAAGTGTTTTTATAAACCGGTGGAAGGATGCTTTATAGAAGAAAATTATAGAGTATATTTTTTATTAGACCTATTGTTTTTATAGGCCAGACATATCTATATTTGCGACTTCCATAAGATGATAATTCAGTGTGCCAGAACAAAAAGAAGAAGAAAAGATTCAGAGGAAGATAGTAATGAAACAGACACAGATGTCCCAGAAGTAGATTTGTTTCAACTTCAGGTCAACACACTCAGAAGGTATAAGAGACATTACAAAGTTCCCACAAGACCAGGATTGAACAAGGCGCAACTAGCAGATGTAAGATCTTGGATTATTTTGTAAAATTAAGTAGTTGGTTTTGCTCACATATTTCAAATGAAACATACTTCTTTTCACAATCACTATTATATTCAAAACAACACTACATCTATCACTTTGTGAGCCCTTTCTCTAGACCTAGATTTTAGGTTAACAAAAATATCAAACTGAAGTATGGTGGATTTAAATTAAATATGATTTCATTCAATACTGGGAGTAAGCTGAAATCTTCCCCACAAACAGTCAAGTTGCTTAAGTAATTTTAATAAAGTATGAAGTCTATGAAGTTTTTGTATTAACTTTGTTTGGAGATATTAGTGTATGATTATAATAATAGATATTTCATATTTTTTTCTTAATGAACCCTCTTGTTCGACCCATGTGGAGAGTTTTCATTCATTGCAAGTTCACTTCTGTCAAATCTATCTTCTTTGTGATGTACAGAAGTTCACTAAATAATATATTCAATATTTTCCCATAGTACAAAAATATATTACATAGGGAAAACTTTTTAAATTACATAATTCTGAAATATATTTAAAATATACTGCTTAACAGATCAGTTGGTGAAATTCAGCAGATTATGCTACTACTCACATTGAGGATAAAAAAGAAAAATGACCAATCAACTTTACTAAACATAAAAACATATCAAATTATACAAAATACATAAAGATTTTTTAATTTTTTTCAGACTCTAATGAAACACTTCAGGTCTGTACCAGTGAAAGAGAAAGAGGTAGTGACATATTTTATTTATACAGTAAAAACTAATGGAAACAAATTAGATCAAAAAAATGGAGTCAGTAATGATACAACCTGAAAATCTTACAAGATATATTTTCTTTCAATACAGCAATTTTGAAAATATGAATTTTTTTATAATGTTCAATTGATGCTTTGACAACATATATTGTAGTTTTATATATGTATATATATTTATGTATATACCTATAAATAAAATTGATATTTTACGTAACGTTTTTATTTCTTCCATTTTTTCTTCGTTTGTTCATTAGCATTCAACACAATAGTGCTTTCTTCTTCACTGCCTGAATCAACCAGAGACACTGATGGAACTGAAAACGAATAAGGATCCAGATCAATTACATTATTCTTGATGTACAAAATATGTTCAATTTGAAATAAAATTAATATATCAAAACAAGACTCTTTAATTTAATCGGTGATTGTTGAAAGGGTACTAAGTCCATTTTTCACTGAAATTGTATTTGATATGGGTTTCTATACCAAATTATATCCCCGACCGTTTGGTGTTGAAAGGAATTAAGTCCCATTCTAGGAAGCACTAATAATACGTACGTACTGGAGAGTTGAAAGGTACTAAGTCGCGGACTTAGTTCCCTTTAACTCTGAACAGGAGGTTGAAGATGAATAATTTGTCGTGTTTTTGCTTCATAAGTAAGGTACTTGTTTTCCATTTGGTATGTTTGTGAGAATTATTGTTCATTTCTATGTGTTATTTCTCCAATAAAGTATATTAGTTTAATCACTACTTAATTTTGTTTTACTGATTGTTGAATGGAACTAAGTCCTTGCTTTAAAAAAATAATAAAAAATACAAAAATTGGAAATAATAATAATTTCTCTGTAGATAAATGATTCCTCACCCATTTACTTTTATTAAGCTGACTGCATGTATCAATGAAATTAAATAAATAACTTTTAAACATATTTTTTCAATTTACTCAAAACTTTCATTTTTGGACTTAGTACCCTTTCAACAATCACCGATTCAATTGTTAAGCTCCTCTACAAATAAAAATTTATTCAAGCAAATATGTGATTTATATATATATATATATATATATATATAAATAGATATTATAAATATATCATACGATGAAATGAATATTTTCAAATTTATTTTAATTACGTGTTGGTCATCAGTGTGACCTTTATAAAATTTACAACGGAACTATTATGTGGGCAGTAAAATAAGGGAAAAACCAGTCGCACAATTTACACAATATATTAATGTGGCGAGCGCACACACCGCACCAGGCATTAGTCAGTATTGGCATTTCTAACAGTTAATTTGACATCTGAACATATCAAGGTTTATTTTTGTTTTTTTATAATTCTATGGACAAGGTAGCCATAAAAGAGAAGCATTTTATATATATATATATATATATATATATATATATATATATATACATATATATATACATATATATATATATATATATATATATATATATATATATATATATACTATATATATATATATATATATATATAATATACATATATATATATATATATATATATATATATATATATATATATATATATATATATACAGGCTTATTAACGTTATTCGACACGAAGAGTTATAGCTAAAGTATTTGATTTTATAAAAGTTTTTTCTTTAGAATGGATAGGAACCTATTAGAACTACATTTCAAAAATATTTTCATGTTGTACAGGTGTGCCAAAAACACGAAAAGTATCAAAGTTGGTACTTTTTAAATGGAATACCCAGTATATTATTTCATTTTTGGATTTTACAGTGAAAACAAATGCCAGTTTCATCAAGGTTTAACTCACCTAAACCTTATGGTTTTAGAAATATCTAGTATTTTGTGAAAAGGTAGTCTCAGTTTCAACGCTTTAACTCTCAACTGGTGCGTTCTTGTTTTTAACCAAATTAATGATTAGGTCTACTAACTCGATCAAACAAGTCGTACTTGTGAAATATTGACTAACTTAGACTTAGTGTGTAAAAATAAAGGTAAAATAATTGCAATCTTTAAACGGCACTAACTTGTTCAACTTAAATGGGACACCCCGTATTTGATGTCACCAACATAAGTAAAATTTAATTGTCTATCGAATACCTGAATACATTCCAATCGACATCTCTTCACGTTTTCAAGTAAACAGCACATTTTCATCTTACAAACTGATTTTAAGAAATTTTTCATTCATCAAGTCGCCTATGGCGGTTTGAGAAATCAGAATTGATTGAAATAAACATCAAGATCATAATAATATATGCGTTTATCTTTGAATATCTTAAATTTTATGTACTAGTTCAAATTATGAAGGAAACAAAAATTAAGAATATGAAACAAGCAATATTTTATATCAAGCGTTCAAAATGGCGACCGCCAGACTCTTAAACACAAACGTATCCTTTTTATAAACCCTTCAGCAACAACTAATAACATACGCGGGATAACATTTAGAAAAGCTTCTATGATACGCTATTTTCATGGGCGACTATTGGTAAATAAAAAATTTCTTAAAAGTATTTTGCAAAATGACAATGCTCATTTTATGTAAAAACGTGGAGAGATATCAATAGAAATGTATTCAGGTATTCGATAGACAATTAAAATTCACATCTGTTGGTGACATAAAATACGGGGCGATCCATTTAAGTTAAACAAGTACGTGCCGTTTAGAGGTTGCAATAATTTTACCATTATTTTTACACACCAAGTATAAGTAAGTCTATATTTCACAAGTGCGGTATAATACACACCTCCAACAACACCAGACAATATGAAACAGCGTTTCAGAGAAGCTTTTCTAAATGTAAGCCAGCGTATGTTCTCAAATGTAGCTTAAAGTTTTATAAAAAGGATACTGTTGTATTTAGAGTCTGATACTTTACCTGTATTTAAGAGTGAATTTGTAGATCACCATACGATAAATAATAATAAATGAGGAGCTCGCATGCAAAAGCAGATATATCCATTTTCACAAATTTTTCAGGAGAGATAAAAAACACCTGACATTTAATTTTTTTAAAAGTGCTAAATTGAAGAAACATTTTCAGTTTTAGTGGTTTAATCAACTCATTCAATCAATTTTTATTCAAAAACTAGTCATAATTTGAAAAAAAAGGTATTTTATTTTTTTCGAGATTAACAAATCTAGTGAAAATTGTAGTGTAGGTGCAAAATGAACAAAATGAATTAAATGTGTATTGCAGTTTCTTCATGCAGGCAGTCACACTGTTCGTTTTCATCTTTTTCAGTTTTTTTTTGTCTGAAATATCTTCTTCAATATTATTTGCTAACAAATTTTTGTACCACGAAAGGTCTTCCCTGTTTTGCCATTCTGTACCAAAATGCTCCTTCATCAAGTGATTCAAACTTTTTTTCATTTTATCTGGTATACTATTACCTTCTGGTAACCTGTTTAAGTGGATATTGTTTTCAGATTTTCCTTTTTTGACAAGTGATTGCCAACAGGAACTGGACGAATTGAACCGGTAATATTCGGTCATTATTTTATTAGTAATTTGATTATTTTTAGTCATAAATTTTTTCAAATGAATCTTTTTCATTTCGAAATTCCCTTTAGTTTCGTTTATACATTTTCCAGCTCTTTAATATCATAAATTTGCCAGTCAGCACCAAGTGTTCTAACAGAACCAACTTCTGAATAAATTTCAATATACTGTTCTTCTGTTATTATGACTGGATTTTTTTTCAAAATTTTTTCTACTCTACCGAATGCTCTGTCTGCAGGTAGAAAACTATGCCGTCTGACTGGAAATGTTATTGTTATTTCTGTTACATAACCTTGGGACCTGTTCTTAAGCCAATACATTAGAGTGTGAATGATGTGGAAATTCTTACTCTATCCTCCACACCCGTCGCAGAACCATCTGAGGACGTTTATTCCTTCATAATTTAAGCTTTGAAGATTATGGAGTAGAGCTGAGCCAATCTGAGTAGCCCCCCTTCCAGCTGAATCTTCTGTCCACACATAGAATGTTGGATTTCGAGAAGTCATTGGAACGCAGCAAAAAGCATACCAACTAATTTGATGGGAATAAAATGCATCTCCAATGGGTGTACGAGGTAACGACTGGAACAAAAGATTATACTATTCTGAGGTTTTTCGTTGCACAGCTCGTAGAAAGTGTTTGCCCTTTTTCTTTAGATGCGGAACTCCATAATGAGTCCATTCATTTTTTCTGAATTTTTGGTGTATTTTATTTGCTCCTTCAGTCTTGTGCACTTGAAACAAACATCAGAGGCAGGGGATGAGAAGCCGATATTAAAATTGTTAAAAAATATATTTCTAAACATATCATAGCTGACTCGATTTTGTGGATCACATCTTCTGTTGTATATTTCATGCAATTTTGCCATGGAAAGTGGCGGAGAGGTAGATTCGTTTGGACTTTTTTCTATTATAGTGGCTCTCCTTACCTCGCAGGTTGCCGATAAACTCTCGTACTTTTTCCTTTTTCGATGAAGTTTTATGCGATATTCTATCACCTCCTCTTTTCTCCTTCGGGACACCTCCTTCCTCTAAAACCTTTGCAACTGTTAAAAGTCTCTGTTTAGTAACACCAAAAACAGCTAAGAAGAATTTTTTGCAAACTCTGACAGTTTTTTTATTTGACTGTAACAAATAAGAAATGGTTGCTTCCCGTTGTCTTAATTCTTTATTTTGTCGGCGTCGTTTAGCTGGAATAACTGACATATAGTGACACAAATATATGAACTTTATCGATATGACTATAAAACTGGGTTCTGAAGTGATGAATATCTTGCATGCTTACTTTACAGCATTCGTAGGTTTTACCATCATGACTGCAAGGTCGTGTAAACCTTTCTAATTTGGGGTCAGGATCTGAGTACCTAAAGTATAATAAAACTGTTTATTTATTTCATTTTAAAGACACACTTAACCTTACTTTTGTTTTTTATGTGATTCTCTTTTGTTCCTTAGTTTTTTATTTTCCGACTCCCATCATTTTCTTCATCTTCCTCCATCACACAATTTCAGCCAAAATAATTTGGAAACTTTAAGACACAAGACGACGTGTCATCAACACAAGTAAAGTACTTCTACTGAACTAAATTGAAATCGTAAATAATGCAAGTGATGGGCCGATGCGTTCAGACTTGTTCGAACTGGATATATCCGCATTTGCTTGCGAAATTTGGATGTATCCGGTTTTGCTCCAAATTTTAATGGAATATATCTTTTATTGACTGCAAATGAATACGTGAATCGATAGATCTCATAACCCATATCTCGAAACCAGCAAAATTTGATTTTGTGTAAAAAGTGGATTTATCCGGTTTTGCATGCGAGCTCCTCAAATAGAGTCTGATGGTGGCCACTTTGAACGCTAGATATAAAAAATTGCTTGTTTCATATCCATAATTTTTTTCCTTCATGATTTG